>JACXGM010012937.1:0-23607 GCA_016801145.1 Umbra pygmaea
GACCACCTCAACTTTCAGTCATCCAAATCACTTACAGTGGATGGTGAAAGCTTCGAAATAAATAGGCTATAGGGTCAATAAGTCTGAATAGAACACATCCCAGCTGCTGCGAAATCAACGACGTCGACACAACAAACTAACAAGGAACGATGCTTCTAACCACAGGTCAGGAGCTGTCGTTCTAACCACACAAGTCTGCAATGCAGTTTGCGAATGTTCGTTTGAACTATGGTTTCGGGAAACACCAAATTGTTGGACTATGTTAGTAATGACGGAACTTGCGACCATAGTTGGCTAACGATGCTTTCGGGAAACGCACTCCTGATTAAGTTTGGAATCAGTTAAAACAAGCAGGATGAACAATCCATCCTCAAAACAATCATACATGGGTATTCATAACAATTCTCATGTATCGTACAGATGTTATTATACATATTATTAACCTGAGAATTCATAGTTCTCAGTCAAAAGTATTTGTTACCTTCATCCATGTGTATATCAGTGTAAGTAGATGTGAAAATCATATTACATCATTCATTAGGGTCAACCAAATTCTGGTTGTCAGTCAATTTGATGTCTACTCATTTTATCCAAAAATGCAATCTGTCGTTTCTCTGCATTTTCTATCTCTCAACTAAGATGTGTACAAAAGTACATACCTAACTAACTCTTCTCTCAAATCTTGTATAGTTCCTGATTTAATTTTATCCAATTATTTATCATCATCAGTCAGTTATCAAATACTACTTTGTCCTAAATATATCTTTCTATCTAGGCATGTCATATAAATCCTATTTCTCTATTCATCTAATTTTTACATGTCACATAAAACATCTAATTTTAACATGTCACATAAAACATCTGATCACAAACGCATACTATATTCTAAATGTTGGTGTAGGATAACCCCTAGAAACTTCTCCTAGCACCTGGCTTAACATTGTCCATCCTCATCATTCACTGTTAGTTCATGTCTTCAGACTCGCCGGTCCAAAGCTTCAATCATTGACTTTCCATCTCAAAGTCATTACCTTTATTACCTCAATGTTCTTATTGACACTGTCTCTCTTTGGGACAATTAAAATATCGTCATTTTCTTCTTAAAATGGTTTCTTCTCTTGGAACTGGTTTCTTCCTTCTAACACTCATATTCTTTTTTCAATTCAAACTGTCAGTATGTATTGTGATGGACTTGATCAACCATGTAAGTATTCCAGTCGCTTTCGTGTGAAAACTTTCAAATAACTCAGTGCTACCAGGGAAGATCAGATCATGGGTTTCTTCAACTCTCAGGTCTAATTGGTTCCATGCATTTGAGAAAAGATGTCCCATGTGAGACTTTTCTGGAACAAAAAGAGAACAATGCCTAAGCTCACAATCAAATCATTATGAAATAATATGTTATGATACTTCATTGTAATTATTTCCTCTCTAAGGTCATTGTAATTCTAGTCCTAAATTAAGCTCTTCCCAATTCTCATATTAACTCTTCTTAACTAGCATTATCTTGTTAACTCTCAAACCTTTCTCAGTATCTGGAAAATAGACATCAAAGTTAACAAACACATTTCTTAGTTATTTCTAAATCTCTCCCTAAACCTAAATCTCTCTATTCCTAATAGATTTGTACCTTTTAAATTTGTCAGAGTAATTTACACCAATGTATCAACATTAAAGGTATTCTACGCAACTCCCCTCTGTTATACTACTTGTAGGTTTAGACTGGCTTGGCTTTGGGATGACTCTTTATTGGCCCAGGCATGAGATACGCCTTCTCTTTGATGAGGACTTGTGGCAGGATTCAGACTCCTGTTGAATGAAATACAAAATATGTTTAAACATTTCCTGTTGTTTAGGTGTTTGCAAGAATTGATTATAAAATGAATAGATTAAAATATAAGTAATATATCCTAATTTGAAAAACCATGTAGAATAATCTAAAGATATTTAAAAAAAAACGTATTAGCCAAAGGTTAGGATGGAAAAGTCTAAAGATGAAAATCTAAAGTAATCATATCTAAAAATCATCCAAAATCAAAAGCATCTCTTGGTTAAAGATATATAATATCTAAAAGTTAGTTAAAGTATCTCAATTCAAATCTCAAATTGAAAATCTTGATTTAATAATCCTAATTTGAAAAAAAATCTTAACTCAACTTGTTACGGTATAATAATCCTATCATCTAATCATCTCCCTACCCTTTGACCCGGGTGGTAAATGTATGATCCACACTCGGTCAAACTAGGCAATGCAGTGGTTCTCCAGCAGGGTGTCACTAAATGCTACCCATGGATTTCCACAGTAAATCAGCATTGTCAATGTTAGCATTCAGTCAAGTATATAGCTAAGGATACTCCACATCCCAAACCTCTAGTGGCCAGTCCAATAACTATGGCAAGAAGCAACAAGTCAGTAATATTCTTCGCTGTCCTGTCAGAAATAGCTAAACCCATGGATCCCCTGTCTCTATCTCCCACCTTGTTGTCGAGCTCAGCAAGTGGTATATGACATCATCCAGCAGGGAGTGTCAGTACATGAGACAGTATAGGTCCCTATCCCCTATCCATCCATAGGGTGCCAAAATCAGTAGCTATATCCTGTGTGGTATAACAAGAATCTCTGTGAATGCTCCTCTTCAGTGTGATACAGATATACAAGTTCATTAAATGCAACAAGTTTATTCTGGGTTGAAATCAACCCTCAGTCCTTCATATCATTAATGTAATTGGTCGTCCTTCATGATGAGCCCATCAATGAAGAATTCCACGTCAGCATAAGAATTCAGTCAGCACACAGTCTGGTACCTGTGCTAGGAATCAGTCAGCACACAGTCTGGTACCTGTGCTAGAAATTAGTCAACATAAAATAAGTGTTGTTCATCTAACATCAAGGTCAATGAACCTCAAATCTGTAAAGTTTGTCATTGCTTAATATTGTTTAATATCACATCAGTTGGATCTCAAATCCAATTAAACCTTTAAGCTGTAATGTATTGTTCTCATTTCAGAAACCGAAATGTTGTCAGTTACATCAAAGGCCTCTTCATCAAACACTCTTCACATGTTTGCAATTCCCTTTTCCATCAATAGGTGGCTTCAGTTAGGCCACAGTCTGTTTGCTGTATTTTGAATAAGGGTACTCTTGCGAAACCCATCCTCCTCTCAGAAACAGTATCAACAGGTTCTTACAATTGTTCATATCAAAGTTTGTGTGTATCCGAGCATTGCTCAGAGTCTTCAATCACAATATATTCATTGTAACTCATTTACCCTGGTCATTCATTTGTAATAATCTTCTTTAGACCAGGTAGTCTCACTTTAGGATGTCACCTTGTGAACTCATGCTTTAAGAATAAACTCTTGTCATTCTTGCATGATAAATTTAGTTTAGAGAGGTAATGAAGCATCTCCATATGCTCTCTCTCCATACTTTATATTCACTGTCTTGTTGATTTTCCCCGTCCTGTGAAAGAGTGTTAAACACAGATGTTTGGGTGTGTTTGTGTGTACTTGTTCTGTTCTTTCCTGATTGCAAAAACAATAACACTATCTATTCCTTCAATATTCATATTTATAAGTAAGCTGCTTTAATGCCAATGTGTCAGTTACATGTCAATGAATCATGTGTCTTATACTTTCCGTTGTTATAGACGATTCCTCTCCTGTTTTCATTATGGTTTCTCATTCTGACTACTGTTTACAGAGTAAAATGTAAAACAATGAAACAGTTTTAAATATTGTCTTGAGGTTAATTTGTGTCTGAATAACTTTGTTGGACCAGGACAGACAGCCAATGTGATTCCCAAAGGATTCCCACTCCTCTAAATTCACAAAAGCTCATCCTCCTGAAAAAATATCAAAATCTCTATTGGGTGACAGATCCTGGCAAGAGAAAAATCCTATAGAAATAGAATATTCAATTCCAAACTCCTATTCCCAAAATGGGGAATGTTTCACTCAAATTATAACATTGCATCAGACTTTAAATCACATAACATATACATATATATATATACAGTGCCTTGCGAAAGTATTTGGCCCCCTTGAACATTTTGACCTTTTGCCACATTTCAGGCTTCAAACATAAAGATATAAAATTGTATTTTTTTGCAACAACAACTGGGACACAATCATGAAGTGGAATGAAATTTATTGGATATTTCAAACTGACAAAATTGGGTGAGCAAAATTATTCAGCCCCTTTACTTTCAGTGCAGCAAACTCTCTCCAGAAGTTCAGTGAGGATCTCTGAATGATCCAATGTTGACCTAAATGACTAATGATGATAAATAGAATCCATCTGTGTGTAATCAAGTCTCTGTATAAATGCACCTGCTCTGTGCGGTCTCAGAGGTCCGTTGAAAGCACAGAGAGCATCATGAAGAACAAGGAACACACCAGGCAGGTCCGAGATACTGTTGTGGAGAAGTTTAAAGCCGGATTTGGATACAGGAAGATTTCCCAAGCTTTAAACATCCCAAGGAGCGCTGTGCAAGCGATAATATTAAAATTGAAGGAGTATCAGACCACTGCAAATCTACCAAGACCCGGCCGTCCCTCTAAACTTTCAGCTCATACAAGAAGAAGACTGATCAGAGATGCAGCCAAGAGGCCCATGATCACTCTGGATGAACTACAGAGATCTACAGCTGAGGTGGGTGAGTCTGTCCATAGGACAACAATCAGTCGTATACTGCACAAATCTCGCCTTTATGGAAGAGTGGCAAGAAGAAAGCCATTTCTGAAAGATATCCATAAAAAGTGTCATTTAAAGTTTGCCACAAGCCACCTGGGAGACACACCAAACATGTGGAAGAAGGTGCTCTGGTCAGATGAAACCAAAATCAAACTTTTTGGCAACAATACAAAATGTTATGTTTGGCGTAAAAGCAACACAGCTCATCACCCTGAACACACCATCCCCACTGTCAAACATGGTGGTGGCAGCATCATGGTTTGGACCTGCTTCTCTTCAGCAGGGACAGGGAAATGGCTAAAATTGATGGGAAGATGGATGGAGCCAAACACAGGACCATTCTGGAAGAAAACCTGATGGAGTCTGCAAAAGACCTGAGACTGGGATGGAGATTTGTCTTCCAACAAGACAATGATCCAAAACATAAAGCAAAATCTACAATGGAATGGTTCACAAATAAACATATCCAGTTGTTAGAATGGCCAAGTCAAAGTCCAGACCTGAATCCAATCGAGAATCTGTGAAATGAACTGAAAACTGCTGTTCACAAACGCTCTCCACCCAACCTCACTGAGCTCGAGCTGTTTTGCAAGGAGGAATGGGCAAAAATTTCAGTCTCTCGATGTGCAAAACTGATAGAGACATACCCCAAGCGACTTATAGCTGTAATCACAGCAAAAGCTGGCGCTACAAAGTATTAACTTAAGGGGGCTAAATAATTTTTCACGCCCAAATGTTTAGTTTTTTATTTGTTAAAAAAGTTTGAAATATCCAATAAATTTCGTTCCACTTCATGATTGTGCCCCACTTGTTGTTGATTCTTCACAAAACATTACAATTTCATATCTTTATGTTTGAAGCCTGAAATGTGGCAAAAGGTCAAAAAGTTCAAGGGGGCCGGATACTTTCGCAAGGCACTGTACATACATATCATTCCATTTAAATGGTGAAGAAAGAACTCTTAGCTCCTTTTAAAACACTAGTATCCATTAATGTATTACTCTCTCATACCCCCCCTCAGGGGGAGAACTTGATGTCTGCCTGGTGACCTTCTACACTCTCTAACCAGATAATATGTTTTACATTTTTGGGGGGAAATGTTGACACTAAACAAAATGTGTCCTCCATGTTCTTATCTTTACAGCCAGGACAAAAAAAATTGTGTCCTGCCTCTTTTAATGCTGAAGTGAACTTTAATATAATTTCTTTAGAAAATGTGTCTTAAGAATGATATTGTAACTCTGGTCACATCCTTAATATATAAACCAAAAGAAAGTGTCTGATCAAAAAGCACACCAAGATTCTTAACTTGGTCTCTACGATTGATTACACAATCATCGAGAGACAAAGTGAAGTGATCAAAAAGATGACCTAGTTTTGCTGGTCCAATAACCATCATTTCAGTCTCAGCAGAATTAAGCAACAAGAAATTTGTTGATAACCACCTCTTAACAGCTGCAAGACAGGCCTCAAGTTTAGCTGTGTTAGACATGCTTCCTAAACCTAGTGGCATATACAGCTGCATATCGTCAGCATAAAAATGAAAAGCAATCCCAAAAGAATGAAACATCTGACTCAATTGGGATAGGTAAAGTGAAAAAAGCAATGGACCCAATACCGACCCATGGGGAACCCCATGCTTGATGGCACAGGACTCCGAAAATGTGTTGTCATATAAAACACTTTGAAATCTTTCTGACAGATATGATCTTAACCACTCTAAAACTTGTCCTGAGATACCAAAGACATTCTCAAGTCTATCTAATAATGTAGAGTGGTCAACCGTGTTGAAAGTAGCGCTAAGATCTAACAGCAATAAAACGCTTGTTGACCCTGAATCTATAGACAGTAGTAAGCCATTCACCACTTTTGTAAGTTCTGTTTCTGTGGAATGATTTACCCGAAAAGCAGACAGAAATGGCTTAAAATAGCTTATTTAGTGACAGATAGTTTAAAAGCTGATTTGAGATCACTTTCTCAACCACTTTTGACAAAAAAGCCAGGTTTGAGACAGGTCTATAGTTGGTCATAGAGCCTACATCTAAACTAGGCTTTTTTAGTAGGGGTTTAACCACAGAAGTTTTGTAGCAAGCTGGAAAGACTCCAGTAAGGAGGGAAGAGTTTAAGATCAATAAAACATAATGTCCTAATATAGACCATAGCTCTTTGACAACCCAAGAAGGCAGAGGATCAAGTGAGCAGGTTGCACACTGTGCCGCCATTACAATCTTACTCAAAGAAGCCAAGGAAATTGGTTCAAATTCAGAAAAGCCTTGTCCTGTACAGGTAACACACTCTGCATTGTCACTGTAAAACTGGGGTATTTTGGCTCTAATGTCCTCGACCCTTTCATTAAAAAACAGTAAAAAATCCGGTGTAGATAGGTCAGTACCATGAACTGCCTGAACATGCTGTGAGAGTCGAGAAACTGTGTCAAATAACAGTCTAGGATTATGCCTGTTGTTTGAAATCAAATTAGATTTGCAGCTGACATCCTAGATTGGTAGTTGGCCAAACTGTTCTTCCATGCATGACAAAACACTTCAAGCTTTGAGTGACACCACTGACTATCAAATACCTGAATAACTGAGTTAAGGGTAAGTTGTGAGAGGTGGATAAGTCTAAGAAGCTGGCAAATACATTGTCTATGAATAGGTCCCTGAAGCTAACTATGCCATTTTTCTCCCAGAGACGAAAGACAGGATCTACCTGAGAAGGAGGAAAAAGATTATTGCTGTAGATGGGCATTAAAGTAGAGGCAGAACATCACTGAAAGTGACTCCTGAATTGAAACCAAATTTTAAGACAGTTACAGACAACAGGGTTGTCTTTGTAGCGAGAAGGCGATAGGGGGATGGATGAAAACAAGAGAGCAGGGAGAGAGGACGACACACAAGACCCAGCCTCAAGTTGGCACCACAAAGTCTGCGGGGCCTCTAACCAGTACAAAAACTTCTGGATGTTGGCTGCCCAGTAGTAATATATAAAATTAGGCAAAGATAGCCCTCCACTGAGTGTACATTGCTACAGCAGGGATTTCCTAACTCTGAGAGTCTTCCCTCCCCATATAAAAGAGATGAGAGCCTGATCAGTATATTTAAAATATGATTTGGGTAAAAATAGGGGGATGGATTGAAACAAGTAAAGACATTTTGGCATTATATTCATTTTAATAGCATTAACTCTTCCAAGCATAGACATGGGTAAGCTCTGCCATTTCTGAAATGCAGTCTTCATATGGGAAAGAAGAGAAGTGAAGTTTGCCTCTAATAAGGAAGACAGTGAGCGAGTAACATTAACTCCTAAATATTTGAAACCAAGATGATTCAATTGTAATGGCAAATCAGACTGTTGAAGTGAAGGCGCTGATCCATTTAAAGGCATACATATACTTTTTGCAGCTTGTACCCAGAGAAAGAGCCGAAAGTTTCCAATAGAGACAAGATCTTAGACAAGTGGGAGACAGGATCAGTTACATACAAAAGCAAGTCGTCAGCATACAAGGCAAGTCTGTGTTCTGATCCCCTACGGGATATCTCTACGAGTGAAGGTGAGGTTCTGAGTGCAATTGAGAGATGCTCAATAGCTATAGCAAACAGCAAAGGGGAAAGTGGACAACCCTGGCGAGTTCCACGGGACAGAGTGATATAGTCAGAGATGAAGTTATTAGTGTTGATAGAGGCTACAGGTGATGTATACAAGAAGTATATCCAAGATATGAATGTATCTCCAAAGCCAAACTTACTCAATGTGGCAAAAAGATTCTTCTATTCGATTCTATCAAAAGCCTTCTCGGCATCCAATGAGATTACTACTTCAGGGTGTCTAATTATGTCTTTGGAATAAATTATATTAAACAGGGTTCGAATGTTGAAAAATGAATGATGAACTTTAATGAAGCCAGTCTGTTCCTCCGATATTATACTGGGCAGAACACCCTTTATGCGAGATGACAGTAACTTTGCGAAAAACCTTAACATCAGCATTGAGAAGGCTAAGGGGCCTATATGAACCACATGCAGTGAGATCCTTCCCCTCTTTTAGGAGAAGTGATATTGAGGACTGTCTCAAAACAGTGTGGGGGGAAGTGAGCCCAGCTTCATTGACTCCTCAAACACAGACAATATCAGTGGGGCCAGTTTGTCATGAAATCTTTTGTAAAATTCAGGGGGAAAGCCATCAGGGCCAGGGGCTTTCCCTGACTGTAAAGACTTGATAGAGCATATGATCTCATCCAATGTCACCGGAGCATCAATTTGCTCAGCCAGTGTGGATTCAATTGTTGGTATCTCCAAGTTATCCAGATATTCTACCATTAAATCAGAATTATCTAAGGGACTCTGAAGTGTAAAGTGAGGAGTAATAGGTTTTAAAAACAGAGTTGATCTTCAAAGGGTCAATTGTAAGAGTTCCAGATGGGCACTTGATTTGAGATACAGATCGCCCAGCTGCATGACATTTTAGCTGATGAGTCAAAAGGCATCTGGATTTGTCACCGTACTCATAGTACATGCCACGAGAACATAGTAATAGCCGCTCAGCTGTGCCTGTGGATAAAAGATCAAACTTTGCCTGAAGGTTGAGGCGTTGTTTATAGAGTTCAAGAGGAGACAGAGCATATTGGCGGTCAAGGCTGAGAATTGCATTGGAAAGATCCTCCTGTCTATTTCTCCTAATTTTAGTTCGGTGCGATAAGTGAGAAATAATCTGCCCTCTTAGATAAGCTTTGAGTGTCTCCCATAGTAAGGAGTAAGATATTCCATTTGTTTTGTTCAAACTAAGGAAATCATCAATAGATATAGAGATGAAGTCACAAAAGGCTGGATCAGAAAGAAGTAGAGAATTGAGTCTCCAAAGGGGGCGGTTCTTACAATGGGAGGAATTGATTATGTCAAGGGCCAAGGGGGCATGATCAGAAATGACGATGGGCAGATATTCAGAGTTTTTTACCCTTGGGAGTAGAGAGCCATCTACAAAAAATAATCTATGCAGGAATATGTATGGTGGACCTGGGAAAAAAAATGAATATTCTCTGGATTGAGGGTTATGAAATCTCCAGGGATAAATACATTCATGCTGGGCCATAAAATCAGAAAAATAATTTGACATGGCAGAGGGAACACTAGTACGTGACCCGGACCGGTCCAGTGCAGGGTCCATGACACAATTTAAATCACCGCCAAATATCAATAAATGTGTATTTAAGGCTGGGATCTGCATCAATAAATTATTAGGGAATTCTACATTATCAAAATTAGGACCATAAACATTTACTAAAATAAGGTATATGTATAGTCAAGTAAGCCCACAACAATCAGATATCTTCCAGCCCTATCAGAAAGAACCTTATCTAAGTAGAAGTTTATTTTTTTATGAATTAATATAGCTACTCCTCTAGCTCTGGAATCAAAATTAGAATGAAAATACTGACCAGCCCATCAGGGTTTAAGTCTAAATACTGACCAGCCCTTTGGGGTTTAAGTCTAAATTGATCCTTATACGTAGATGTGTCTCCTGAAGGAAAGCCACATCAACCCTCAGTTGCTTCAGGTGAGAAAGCACTCTGGATCTTTTAACAGGACTATTCACTCCTTTTAAACTCCAGATCAGAAATCTTAAGGAGGAACCATTTCTATATTTATCAGCCATGGCGTAGGTTGCATGAAAAAGTGAAGAGAAAAAAAAAAGATAAATACTCTAAAATTACAGCCATTAGGACAGTGCACAAACCAAGTTGAGTGACTGTAGGGGCAGATCAACTCCAATGGTTAAATACATAAAGTAAAAATTAAGTAAATAAAAGAACAAGATAAAGGAAAAAAACATACATGTAAAAAGACAGACAGGACCTTTTCCCACACCCCCCTTCCCTCCCCTCCCTCACCGGACCTTAAATTAAAACTGCAGGCAAATACCACATCTCTTTCTTTGATGCATCTAAACAAGTCAAACAGATTACCTCTCAAGGTCAGAGAGGCTCCACAATGTAGAAAACAAGAAAAATTACCCAGTGAAAATAATAGTTATTGTAAAAACACACCTTAACATTGCAATCAATCAGAACTTCTACAACAGTTTCTTGTATATCGTCAGAACTTAAGGGCAGATTGCGCACTCAGAGGGATACATAGACCCACAATCTAGTGTAGGCTTCTTTCTCCCATCAATTAAAAACAAGCAAACAATTAAGAAAAATAAAAATAAAATATTCAGAGCACGTAACATTAATTCAACTTTAAATGAACCATCTTACCCTATTGACAGATCCTAAACTACATATTAACATTAAGAAAGCTTTTTCATTAAGCCAATAGCCTTATTTTACATGAACGCCAATGATAGCCAATGAGAACATTTGACAATGCTAGACAGAAACTCAGCAACGTCAGTCCACTGCCTGCCTCGACAGGCTGAACGTGCTGAACTAGCTAGTTGTGATTTGCTAATTAGCCAGCCCTAGGTGGCTAGGTGGCGAATGTTATGCTAAAAAGCCTGTTAAAGCAAGAATACAAAAAACTGTTTTACAGGCCAAATACAAACAAGCATCACCTCACCCACGCAGAGATATCACTCATTCGGATAAGAAATGGTCGTCAAACCATCTCTGGGCTTTATTTGGACTTTCAAATTGTAGCTTCTTTCCACCGAAGTCAATGCGGAGTTGGGCTGGAAAACGGAGAGAGAACTGCACCTCCTTCTCGCGTAGATTGCATCTCATATTGGAGAAAGCAGCCCTCTTTTTGGCAGTGCTAGCGTTATAGTCCGAAAAGATGTAGATTTTCCTCTCCCGATGGAAGAGTTGATGCCGATTGACAGCCCCCCAATGACTGGCTCGTTCCTTGTTGGTGTAATTGTGAAAGCAGACTATAAAGACCCGTGGTTTGCCGTTGGCTTGGTCATCCGATGGTTTGGGGCTTATTCGATGAGCTCTGTCCAGGACTGGTGGGGATGGAAAGACATTAGGACTTAACACCTCTGAGAAGAAAGTGGACATAAACAGGGTCCTGACCTTCGGCACCCTCTGGAATGCAGACAACACGCAGATTGTAGCGGCAGGAGCGGGACTCAAGGTCCTCCATCTTTTCAGTCAGTTGCTTGTTGGATATAGCTAGGTCCTTAACCGTCTTTTCTAGTGAGGTGATGCTATCGCTATATACATTAAGGTGCTGTTCCAGCTCAACTATACGACGGTCTTGTGCTTCGAACTTTGCAGTAAACCCCTCTAAAGAGGCAGCAATGGGAGCCAGGGCAGTGTAAATAGCGGCTTTCATCTCGGATATCAAAACCACGCGAAGATTTTCCAGGTCAGCGAGCAGTTGGAGCAAACCTTCAGAAGTGGCAGGACAGACCACAGGTGTAGCAGGGGTAGCTTTAGTCTTGTTCGGCCGACCATCAGTGATTGAAATAGGAAAAAAGTCTTACAAAGTAAAACTAGTGCTTTTAGAGTGGGAAAATATAGGTTTTGTATGAAATTTATTTGATAGTATCGGGAGCCTACTCCACTGCGTGCCTCTCGCCTACATGCTCAAACGGAAGTCCAAATTTCTTATTTAATCTCATGTGTCGTCATGGCCTTTAATCTATCAAAACTATAGTAATTCTGATTTTGTCATACAATTATTTGTCTAAGTACACTCTATTGTCCAGTGTGACTTTCAGCTCCACAGGAACAAATTCCTGGAGCAACTTCAGGGTAAAATGCCTTGCTCAGAGGCAAAACATTTGGCACAGTCAGGAATCAACCTGGCAGCTTTCCAACTGCAGGTCCCAGTCCTTAAACACTGTGTTGAATGTAATATCAATTTACTTTAATGTTATCACAACAAAACAATCTTATCCACAGTGGAAAAATGTTTTGTTCTTTCATCTATCATAACAAACAGTTTCAAAACCCAGTGAAAATATAAAAATCTAAATATTATGTTAACTCTAAACTCTCTTACTTTACCTTTAATGTTATACTATAAGGGAGGGGTGGAAATCCTCTGTTTTTTCCGTTGTAAGGGAGGGGCTGAGTAAGGGAAATCTCTTCTCTTCTATTTGGTTTCATAGTAAGGAAAACTTTAACACTTTTCTGTTAATGTTCTCTTTTATTTAAATGGTTCTTTTCAATGCGGTATCTCAGTTTTTCACATATCTCTTTGGTAGCTTACTTTTAAAGTGTAAACTTTATTTAGGTCCTATTTATCCCATCACATGAACATTTATGTAACAATGCATATATACAAAAACATTCAATATATCAATTTGGTTCGTGAACTTCTCTCCATCGTCAGTCACATTTCACACATATCAGTCTTTATTTTAGCAGATGTAACGAGGGAAGAAAACATTTCTGAGTGGCCAGTACCATTCACCTCTGGTATCTGCTGGTATCTCACACCTGTATATGTGTGTAAAAGCTTAAGATTGTTAGTACAACAACAATATTTTATTCCATTCTCTTAATTTATTCATACTCGATTTTCTGGGCTCACGTGTCAGTCTAACAACATTGGCCAGCTGATATTATGACTACGTCCGCAATGTTTAGAGATACTTCTTATCGCTTATTTATATTATTGTTGTCCTTTAGGAGGGGTAATAAGTAAGCAGAGAGGTATTTCCTGTTTTGTCAAGGAATAACTTCTACTTCGAATTGGCTCTATTTTCCTTCTTTGTAGTAGTTTTCATCAGAATTTGCCATGTGGTGCCGAATTATTTAATCAGATTATGTCCTAAAGGAAAATTAACAGTGTTCTCATGGAAATATGGTACCTCCTATCTCTTATCTTGAACATTACTTTTTGCAGATTTCACAAAAGGGCAAGCTTTAACCTTCTATCTACAGGTCCCTCTATCCCATTTCTGTTTATTTTAATATATTTTACATTATATTTACATTGGATCCAATCTCTTGTCTACGTGCACCCGGTTTCGCATGGTCCCTGAATCCTCCATTATTTTACATATATTTTCTAGCTAGCTGCATCAGAGGGATATCATCACTTTATCTATTTTCCCTGCTCACCTCTGGTATCCGTGTACTTTCCCTTCCACGACTTTTAGGCTGCATATCTGAACTAACATTTTGAATGCCTTATCCTATAGCATTTTACACCTATCTAATCTAATCTGTTCTGCATCGCCTCTTTACCTTAATGCCTTATCCTATAGCATTTTATATGTACAACTTAATGTGGTACTTGGCATTATTGCACCTGGCAGACATAACATTGTATTTCTCACCCCCCAAGCCTTGCAGATTGGAAAATGTTGTGAAGGCATGGCGGGGTCTTACAGTTTATCTGCCTTATGTTTAGGTACCACATGTGTTCGACCATCGATGTTTCTAAAACATTTGATCTCACTACTTAGCATTTACTTTATTTTCAATTTTTAACATCTTATCACTTATTTTTATAAGTTCATCAATTGTCAACCGACCAATGGACCTCTAATGCGTATATAGGTCTATGTACAAGTCAATCTGCCCCTTGGAAAGCTCATCCATATGTTGCTGATTAGGGAATTTTTTGGCATTCTATTGTGAGCGGCTAGCCATCAGCGCACGGCCATCTACCAGCTTTGCAACGCGTTGGCAAACAGCAGGTGCACCGTTGGGGCTCGCCCCTATGCCTACTGGGGTAAGAGACGCTTCATATGTTGCCTTTCATTAACCTCAGGAATTAAAAGGCTATTCAATTCGCTAGTTTTTAGGTAATCTCGGTTGTTTTGAGTTGTCCAATCCTAATTAAACAGATAAAATGTGTCGTTAACATGTACACCTATTGTGTTTAAAACATTTGACATTGCAATAAAAGACAGAGTGCATGGTGTTTTCACACATGAAATAAGAGGAGCCACCCATTTTTGGCTCCGCTTAGGCATTTCCCACATTCTAAAATCAATTCACATTCCTCGACTCCAGTCCTACTCTTGTTAATATCCTCCACACATCTTAAAATTTTTGTGCAGAGTTCTCCTCATCATTCCTGTTGCAATGACATCCACTTTCTGACACTGACATTGTTACACAAGCTTTGCCAAGACTGATATGTTTTTGGCTCACCTTTGGCCCATGGAACCTTTCAGTCAGATGGCTCCAAGACTTGTAAAGCAACTGGACACTTATAGCAACTGGACCCCTGTTGTTAATTCTGGTCAGGTTCACAATTGGTGTAGTTCGTCTTCTTCAGTTTTGACCTTCAAAACAACAGCTCTCAGCCCATTTCTCAAAACAGCTGTGCGATAGCAGGTCCTCAGGAAAGTCGAAGTCAAAGGAAATATTGAGTGTATGCGTTCGGGCACCACTTGTAAAGATGCTTATTTTAAGGCTTAACAAAATCTTTGTTGAAATCATGGTTTCAGGAGGTTGTGGTTACATCATAGAATCTTTAATAAAGTATAATCTTGTCTGGAAACATGGACATCTCATAACAAGGAACCAAAGACGGGCTTGAAGAAGAAGCCCCGAATAACAATTGGAACTGGTTCATATAGCCTTAGCATTGTTATTCACACCCCTCCTTGAAGAAGACCCTTATCTCCTCAGACCCATGACTGTCTCATGTGAGCACATGTGCTGGTCACCTTAACTTCTGTCTAGCATCTAATCAAATGGCCTCACTAGTTGTTATTCAAATAACTCAGTAACCGTTATCTGTTTAGTGTCCTGTCAGTAAAATGTCATGTTCTATTAGTCTGAATGGCATCAACATGTATTAGACCTGTGATGGAATTACAGTCTAACATACAATAGATCATATAGTTATAAGCAGTCTAATATGCCCTTTAAGTGATAATTATACATCGGTATCGGTTAAGGGTAAAGCAGTGGTGGACTATATACTTGTTCCATATGACTGTCTACACATATGTGATTCCTTTGAGGTGTTAATGGCAAATAAATTAATTGAATTAGCAAATTGTGTGGATTTGATTGGAGAAAGAAGTAGAGTCCCAGATCATTCTTTACTGAGGTTAACATTTCTAATAGAGGCTGAGGCTCATTGTCATGTAGCTTATCAGGAGAGTTTGAAAAAGTCATCCAGTAAAAGGAAAGTTAGCAGGACCTTACCAGCCAATTTCTTGTCCTCGAATTTACAACAATCAATCCTTTTGAGAATGAAGAATGGGATACAGTTGTGTTTTGGAGGACAAGAAGATCTAGGTAACTGGTATGTCAGCTTTTGTAAATTGATAAAAGAGGATATAGAATTTGATATTCAAGTTGGAGACAATTATAATTTTACAAAAAAATCAATTCATGTGAAACCTTTTTGGAATATAGAGTTAAAAGAATTGTGGCAATCTATGCGTAAAGCAGAAAATATGTTTCTGAACGGTTCACATAATTTCATAGAAAAGAAGAAACTATTAGAAACGTTTAAGGATAGTCAGAATAGGTTTGATAAAAGATACAGATTCTATAAAAGACGGTATCAAAGAGGGCAGGTATTAAACCTTAAGAAAATACAAACATCTGACCCTAAGAGATTTTGGTCAGAAATTGATAAACTAGTGCCAAGGCGTAGTAGGAAAATACCTATGGAAGTGTTGGGGTATGATGCTAATCTAATGACTGGGTTGTCTGATATATTAAACAGGTGGGAGAAAGACTTTAAAGGTCTCTTCTTTAGCGAGAATTTTGATTTTGATGGGGGGTATTATGAGGATATATGTCAGAGGAAAAATGTAATAGAGGGCCACGTATTAAAACGGGAATATTATGAGGATATACGTCAGAGGAAAAATGTAATAGAGGGCCACATATTAAAAGGGGAATATTATGAGGATATACGTCTGAGGAAAAATGAAATAGAGGGACACATATTAAAAGGGGAATATTATGAGGATATACGTCTGAGGAAAAATGTAATAGAGGGCCACATATTAAAAGGGGAATATTATGAGGATATACGTCTGAGGAAAAATGTAATAGAGGGCCACATATTAAAAGGGGAATATTATGAGGATATACGTCTGAGGAAAAATGTAATAGAGGGCCACATATTAAAACGGGAATATTGGATAAATGATGATCTTAATAAAGGTCTTACAAAGGAAGAAGTTCAATTGGCCATTAATAAAGCGAAGTTGGGAAAAGCGACAGGGATTGAAAATATCCCAAATGAAATACTAAAATCACCCATGTTATTTGATATTCTGTTTAATTTACTTAAAGGATGTTTTGAATTTGGCAAAATACCATCTATGTGGGTAAACTCTATTATTAATCCAATACCAAAATCCCAAAATGAGGATCCGAGGGTGCCTTTGAATTATAGAGGGATTAGTTTAATGAGCACAATTTATAAATTGTATTCTGCAATACTTAATGAAAGGCTCATGTCGTACCTAGAGAAGGAAGGGCTCCTTTTGGAAGAACAAAATGGGTTCCGTAAGTCAAGATCATGTCTTGACCACATTTTTGTATTATCGACAGTTGTAACTAAAAGAATAAATGAAAATAAGCCAACATATGCATGCTTTATTGATTTTCAGAAGGCTTTTGATTTAATTAATAGGGATCTGTTAGCATTTTAACTTATATAGATAGAATATATAGAATATGGGGTAAATGGACATTTTTATTGGGCTCTGAAGTCTGTTTATGACAAGCCCATAGCGTGTGTTAGACTGAATGAACTCCACACAAACTGGTTCCCAACATCATCAGGGGTTAAACAGGGTGATGCTTTATCCCCCACCTTATTTGCAATTTATATAAATGATTTGGCAAAGGAAATTAAAGCACTGAACTGTGGAATAATGTGTGGGAATGAAATGATAAGTATTCTTCTGTATGCGGATGACATAGTATTACTGTCACCATCCGAAGATAATATGCAGCAGATCCTGTCCTATATGGATGATTGGTGTAATAAATGGAGAATGTTTATCAACAGAAAGAAAACAGAAATAATTCACTTTAGAAGACCTTTAACTATTCGCAGTATCTACAAGTTTAAAATTGGGTCACATAAGCTGAACTTTGTAGATTCATATAAATACCTAGGTTTTTTTATTGATGAACATATGAATTTTAGAAAAGGTGTTAAGGTTCTTGCTGATTCGGCACGTAGAGCTTTGGGAGGAATTATTGGAAAAAGCAAGAATCTGAAGGACATAAGTTTTCAAACATATTCTAAACTACTCCAAGCTTGTGTGTCCCCTATTCTTGATTATATTGTGGGGGTTAGAGGACTTCGAAATATATCTAACTGTGAATCAGTGCAATATAGTGCCATAAGATATTTTTTGGGGCTGCATAAATATACCCCTATATTGGGAATGGTGGGAGACATGGGATGGGAATCATGTGAGGCTTGTTGGAAGATATGTATGGAATCGTTTATTAGATATGTATGGCCCACTTATGGAATCGTTTATTAAATATAGATGTAAATAGGTTGATGAGGAAAATATTTCTCTGGGATAAACAAATTTTTGGTTCTTGGTCCAAAGATATATGTGAATTGTTTTGTAACTATATATTTGGGGATTTTTTTTCTAATAATGGAAAGCTGAATATTCGTTTGTCTAAAGAAACTGTTTGCTAAAGATAAAAAACAGTGGGCTGATGATATATGGGCTAAGCCAAAATTGTTTATTTTTGTGATGATAAAACCAGAGTTTGGCACAGAGAATTATGTTGTATATAATTTGTCAAAAAGGCAAAGTTCTCTATGTGCTCAAGTGAGATCAGGTGTTTTACCTTTGACTGTTGAAACAGGACGATATGTTAATGTAGAAGAGGAAAAACGGGTTTGTCCCATGTGTTGTTTGAATGAGATAGAAAATGAGTTCCATTATGTTTTCTATTGTCCTTTTTATTCTGAACAGCGTGGTTTTTTGTTTAGTAAGATAAAAACAGAGATTGATTTGGTAAAAATGGATGATGCTCAAAGACTGAGATGGCTGTTCACAAAAGAAACATATAAATTAGCCAGTTATCTGGAGAAAGCCTGGGAGAAGAGGAAAAAAGCTCTTTACCGAGATATTCTGTAGATGAGGATTTGTTGTTTGATATTGCGTGTGTGTTTGGGGGGGGGTGTATGTATGTACATATATGTATATTTACTTGTAAATATTTTTCATGTTGTTGTTTTTTTTATCTATCTACATATCTACATATCTACATATCTACATATCTACGTATGTATGTATGTATGTATGTATGTATGTATGTATGTATGTATGTATGTATGTATGTATGTATGTATGTATGTATGTATCTATCTATCTATCTATCTATCTATCTATCTATCTATCTATCTATCTATCTATCTATCTATCTATCTATCTATCTGACTATCTATCTACGTATCTACGTATCTACGTATCTACGTATCTACGTAACTACCTACCTACCTACCTACCTACCTACCTACCTACCTATCTATCTATCTATCTATCATCTATCTATCTATCTATCTATCTATCTATCTATCTATCTATCTATCTATCTATCTATCTATCTATCTACGTATCTACGTATCTACGTATCTACGTATCTACGTAACTACCTATCTACGTAACTATCTATCTATCTATCTATCTATCTATCTATCTATCTATCTATCTATCTATCTATCTATCTATCTATCTATCTATCTATCTATCATCTAATATCTATCTATCTATCATCTAATATCTATCTATCTATCTATCTATCTATCTATCTATCTATCTATCTATCTATCTATCTATCTATCTATCTATCTATCTATCTATCTATCTATCTATCTATCTATCTATCTATCTATCTATCTATCTATCTATATATCTATCTAATATCTATGTATCTATCTATCTATCTATCTTGTCACCTGTTGTCATAGTGACCAACTACTCCTCTACTAAAGGAAAGTCTTATTGTTACCATAACAAACCTTTCTGTACTTCCAGTACCTATAGCTTTACCATGAGTCTTCTCCCTGTCTGTCTTTAGACAGTCTAACCTATCTTAGAATCCTCCAAAAGGCCTCAACTATAGCTATACAATTCTCTCTAATAGTAATACCATTCTAAACTGTTCAAACTGTATTTAAACATCATTATATAGAATCTACTTCTCAACAATCTGCTCTTTATAAACTTGAAGAAAGAGAGGCAAAACATGAATTTTATATAGTAAACAAAACGCATCCCAAAATTGATTTAAACACAAACAAATATTCAGTACCGAATAAACTATTGGTTTACCTGGTGCTGTACATTTAGGCGCATTGGCTGATGCACCGAAATTCTTACTCCCAGACAGGAATATTGTTTGTGGGGAGTTTGTATGAACATTGTTTATGAAATCCAAGAGTACTATATTTATTGTAATAAATTCAGCAATAAATAAATAAAGTCAGCAAAAATATATGTTAAGTAGTTTGTGTGCAATAGTAAGATTTATTTGTAAAATGTATTGTTTTTTTTATTACTTATACAATTTGAAGGCATATATTGTGGCCCATCCACATTTCTACAGGCACACCCACCAACAAAATGCTATCTACGCCTCTGGGAGGATCAACAGATGGATCGATGACTGTTACAGGTGAGAATATAAACTAGGAGGATCACCAGATAGATGGACGACTGTTACAGGTGAGAATATGAACTAGGAGGATCACCAGATAGATGGATGACAGTTACAGGTGAGAAAATGAACTAGGAGGATCACCAGATAGATGGATGACTGTTACAGGTGAGAATATAAACTAGGAGGATCACCAGATAGATGGATGACTGTTACAGGTGAGAATATGACCTAGGAGGATCACCAGATAGATGGATGACTGTTACAGGTGAGAATATGAACTAGGAGGATCACCAGATAGATGGATGACTGTTACAGGTGAGAATATGAACTAGGAGGATCACCAAATAGATGGATGACTGTTACAGGTGAGAATATGAACTAGGAGGATCACTAGATAGATGGATGACTGTTACAGGTGATAATATCAACTAGGAGGTTCACCAGATAGATGGATGACTGTTACAGGTGAGAATATGAACTAGGAGGATCACCAGATAGATGGATGACTGTCACACGTGAGAATATGAACTAGGAGGATCACCAGATAGATGGATGACTGTTAACACTAGTTACCGTGAGGCATTCCACACAAAATTTTGCTGTCAACTACTTCTGTCACTCATTGTCATTATCATACTAATCTCCCCCATTAACATTAATTTTCTTCTCTGCAGACTCCAGCCAAGCTGTCACTGCATCCAGCACTCAACACCATCAGACCTACTGTGTTGATATACGTAAATTGGTCTAAAAGTAGTTGAGTTACACAAACAATATTAAACAGTCTAACATTCGAATATTAAAAATAGCCTCTCAGTGGCTATGTCATGTCATGTCATTTTTAAAACTTGAGAAAATTAAGTATTCCATGAGGGGATCACAATAAACATTTTTAGAACGATGGCAAACTTTTATTTTCTTTTAATATTTTGCAGAGGCTCCCTTCTGACCTGGGTCAAATCATATGAAGCTCCTAGAGCACCAAGTGTATTTTCCTCCTGTTATTGTATGTATTTGTATTTATGTTAGTGTGTTGTTGGTCTGTTTAGGTGTTTTGCGTGGGGTGGGGGCGGTGGGGGAGTTTGGTGAGTCGAGATGGGTAGCGGGGGAGGGTGGTATGGGGGTCAGGGATTATGTTTGGGGGTTAAAATTATAAAATGTATTGATATATTGCTAGACACAGTATCTCTACTGTTATTTTTCCTGTCAATCTTTATAAATAAATTTATTAAAAAAAGAATATTAAAAATAAACAATAATATCAACAAACATGGATTTCTGTATTTATTATGCTCTAAGTCCTAAAAAATAAAAACCCACCACTGTTACATTCTTTACAGATAAATCACACGGCAAAAAAAAATAAAGGGAACACTTAAACAACAGAATGTAACTCCAAGTCAATCACAGTTCTGTGAAATCACACTGTCCACTTAGGAAGCAACACTGATTGACAATCAATTTCACATGCTGTTGTGCAAATGGAACAGACAACAGGTGGAAATGATAGGCAATTAGCAAGATACCCCCAATAAAGGAGTGGTTCTGCAGGTGGTGACCACAGACCACTTCTCAGTTCCTATGCTTCCTGACTGATGTTTTGGTCACTCTAGTGGTATCATGAGACGGAGTCTACAACCCACACAAGTGGCTCAGGTAGTGCAGCTCATCCAGGATGGCACATCAATGTGAGCTGTGGCAAGAAGGTTTGCGGTGTCTGTCAGCGTAGTGTTCAGAGCATGGAGGCGCTACCAGGAGACAGGCCAGTACATCAGGAGACGTGAAGGAGGCCGTAGGAGGGCGACAACCCAGCAGCAGGATTGCTACCTCCGCCTTGGGGTGGTATGAGGGCCCGACGTCCACAGGTGGGGGTTTTGCTTACAGCCGAACACCATGCAGGACGTTTGGCATTTGCCAAAGAACACCAAGATTGGCAAATTCGCCACTAGCTCCCTGTGCTCTTCACAGATGAATGCAGGACGTGACAGAGTCTAGAGATGCCGTGGATAACGTTCTGCTGCCTGCCACATCCTCCAGCATGACTGGTTTGGCGGTGGGTCAGTAATGGTGTGGGGTGGAATTTCTTTGTGGGTCCGCACAGCTCTCCATGTGCTCGCCAGAGGTAGCCTGACTGCCATTATGTACAGATATGAGATCCTCAGACCCCTTGTGAGACCATATGCTGGTGCGGTTGGCCCTTCGTTCCTCCTAATGCTAGACAATGCTAGAACTCATGTGGCTGGAGTGTGTCAGCAGTTTCTGCAAGAGGAAGGCATTGATGCTATGGACTGGCCCGCCCGTTCCCCAGACCTGAATCAGATTGAGCACATCTGGGACATCATGTCTCGCTCCATCCACCAAGGCCACGTTGCACCACAGACTGTCCAGGAGTTGGCGGATGCTTTAGTCCAGGTCTGAGAGGACATCCCTCAGGAGAACATATGCCACCTCAACAGGAGCATGCCCAGGCTTTGTAGCGAGGTCATACAGGCACATCGAGGGCTATGTGCTCTCTTTGCCCATCAGTTTTCTATCAGTTATATCATGTTTTTAGTTAGTGCCTCCTAATAACTATCTGGTTAGAACTGCGTGTAATAAGCACTTACTAAAAGGATGTTGTTGTTAACTAAGGTATTAATTAATGCACTACTTTAACATCAGTAAATGTAATAATAAGCATTTACTTACTATTAATAACAGTTAAAAAATGTGTCTATTTTAACATTAGTTAATGTAGGTACAATTTCAGGGGACTGCCACAACCAGTAGCATGATTAGCTTCTTATGGCATTGATTTAGATAACAGTAAAGACCAGTAGAGGCTATAGAGACCAGTACAGATCAGTACATATCAGTAAAGACCAGTAGAGACCAGTACAGATCAGTAGATATCAGAGAAGACCAGTAGAGGCTATAGAGACCAGTACAGATCAGTAGATATCAGTGAAGACCAGTAGAGACCGTAGAGACGAGTACAGATCAGTAGATATCAGTAAAGACCAGTAGAGACCATTATATATCAGTAGATATCAGTAAAGACCAGTAGAGACCAGTATAGATCAGTAGATATCAGTAAAGACCAGTAGAGACCAATATAGATCAGTAGATATTAGTAAAAACTAGTAGAGACCGTAAAGACCGGTACAGATCAGTAGATATCAGTGGAGACCAGTAGAGACCAGTACAGATCAGTAGATATCAGTGAAGATCAGTAGAGACCAAAGAGACCAGTACAGATCAGTACATATGAGTAAAGACCAGTAGAGACCAGTACAGATCAGTAGATATCAGAGAAGAGCAGTAGAGACCGTAGAGACCAGTACAGATCAGTAGATATCAGTTAAGACCATTAGAGACCGTAGAGACCAGTACAGATCAGTAGATATCAGTGAAG
>JACXGM010012938.1:0-11728 GCA_016801145.1 Umbra pygmaea
GTTGTCCTTTTATTAACCAATCATATTTGGTGGTGCACAACGGGAGTACAGATATGACATAATTTCCAGAAGCACTTGATAAATATATCTGGTTTCAAAATCAATACACAAATATGACAAAGAATATAAATATAACAAAAGCATTAACTGAGAAAAATGGGATTTCGTCTTTAACTACAGAATTATTCTCTTGTGCAATTAGTTGGAATGGCCAAATGTTCTTCTCTCTTTTCGCCACCATCTGACTCAACATCAGAAATAGGCTACTTTGAAAATGACGTTTGAGAACACTAGCGACGTATATTCCCTGCTAACATGAATTCCTTTTGATTAAATGTGGAAGTAAAAAAAACTGTCATCTGTGTATCGTTTTGAATAGGCATCGTATTTTGACACGTTTTATGTGCGCAAAAGTGCGCAACAATGACTGTGCATTTTTGAATGGACATATTAAATCAGCACTCGTTTGGTACCAGTACCCGATTTTGATCTACTGTTGGCTGATCTGATGATTAATTATAAATCCCCCTTATTCATCATATGCAACGCAATATAGCTAGTTAACCCTTGTGCAGCAGTTTTTTCTAAAAACAGGTCGTTTTTCCCTAAAAGCCTTGAGGAAAACAGAACGGATAGAAGTTTTGGCTAATAAAAAAATGTGTTATGTCGGAATGAAAGCACTGAACCCAGTATTGTAGAGTAATATTAACCATGTGAAGCTAACAAGTGATTATATGCGACTGATTTTAATTTATCCCCTTTCATGCTAGCTACAAACTTACCAAGTCTAACGTTAGCTGCGAGTGTAATGTTAACTAGCGTCACATGCTGTGATGTTTCTGTTATTCTAACATTCGTTTTCGGGGAATCAGAGAGCAACGCAGGTATATCAGTTGCGCCGAAATGAGGCACAGAAATCCGCGTTGCTATTCGGTCCGGTAGATACGGGTAGTTAAAGCACAGGTTCCATATTAGGAGCGGGTCTACTCTGTACCAACCATAGACTGTTACCAACCCTAGCAACGACGCTAGCAAAGCAAAGCCAGTCCTTCACTAGCCTATGGTGCGGTGGTCTCTTTTAACTTCTTTCTCTGCATTGAGTTGACAACCCTCTCAAATATAGACAAACAAATGGAACAAATAATAAAAGTATCAGATCCACTGTCTGTGATTGCAAAATTCTAGCTTAATTATTGTGACATGACAGCTATGAATATCCAAAGTAGCCGAAAGTCATGTCGCCATTTCATTTTTTTTCTCGAAGTTGGCAGTAACATGTCATACGTTTTTTCATTAAATAGGATTGATAAGAATTTAATCCTTACTGTTTTCTCAGATGAACAGCTCCTTCCTTAGTCACTGCACGAGGTCTGCTCACTCTGGTAATTGACTCTAGGAGTAGCGTGCATCGTACACGTGTTCCACAACAACAACACCAGGGCCTGGCGACCAGGCTGCCCGAAAGATGCGCCTGCTTATCAATCGGCCGATTATGTAAAAAATGTCAAAAGGCCGATTAATCTGCGCACCGATAAATCAGTCGACCCCTACCCAGCATTATTATACATTCCTTTTAGTTTCCTTTTTCCTCCAAGTGCAACTGAAGATAGTGCAAATTGTTGTTTCTAGATTATGAACAAAAACCAGATAATTTGACCATATCACCCCAGGGGCCTATACTACGTAGCAAGATTTGGGGTTAGCGAGGTAACTTCAGGTTTAACCCTGGGGTTTCAGTATCATGACGTTGGGACACCTGTTACCGAGTTACATCGCCATGGTATCTTATGCTTCTTCTTCTGTAGGGTACTGGCGGATCGCAACCAACGTCAATGGTGCATACACCGCCACCTACTGTATCGGAGTGTGAGGCCGGTCACGGCCACCCACCCCATATTCTCTTACCCACACCCGTATCCTTGAGAAAGCGCATCAGCACCTTCACCACCACCACCACTCCCACCACCACCACCACCAACACTCCCACCCCCCAACACCCCTCTCAAGCCCCACTCCCTCTCCTCCCTCCTGACCATACAACCTTTCCCTTTCCTCACCATACTTCTCACAATACAACAGTAACTTATGCTACAAACCTATAGTCAAGATAACCGATTAACCAGAGAAAAAGCACCGCCAACTGACCAATCAATTCTTGATTGAAAAATGGGTCATCATTCTGGGAGTCGCCATTGGCTTTCTCTGATGATATCAGCGGAGGGAGTGACGTGTCTTCGTTAAATTTCTTGAGCCATTTGTACCAGTGCAGTGCGATACATCAAAAATGTGCGCTTACAGTTCCACAGACATGCATTATGTTGCGCTTGTTTTCGCCAGGTATTTTAATGTATGCTCTGTTTGATATGGACCAACATCAATGTATCCCCTGTCACTGTAGAGACAGTATTACTATTTACTCCTACAGAACTTGTTGAACAACCAAGTATTTTGACATTGATTAATTTACACAACCTGTACATTTTCTATTTGTCAAATGAAAGAATACGATAAATAAAATTGATATACATGATTAGCATTACGCAACACTTTGGTTTAACGGAATACACAATTGTAATTAGCCTATAGTCAGTGATATCGATTTCCTGGGCATTTATAAATACACAGGTGGCAATTTCTTCCCAACTTCCCTTCCTACTTAATGTCTGGATTATATTTTGTATGCTTTTCATATTTCTCTATAATTATCATTTACTACATTTGAGCGAAATATGCAGCTCTCATAGACTTGTCCGTGTCTGCGATTGGTCTGATGGTGCACACCCTGCCCCTTTTATGTGAACGCGCTCGTCACTAGATGGGGAAATCCTGGGTTGATTTAACGAATTGATAACCACGGTTGTGACATCTCTTATCTAGATAGAAATTGTTAGGTTCAGTGAAGCCAGATAATGAAAAGAACCAGGGCATGTTGAACGTGCTTCGTAGTATAGGCCCCCGTTCTGGCACTTCACTAGCTTCTAGTCCAGGCAATAGCTCACTTTAAACTCACGTTATTAACTTACAAAACACTTAATGGACTTGTACCATCCTCTCACAGACATCCTTACACGTTACAGCGCTAACAGACACTCCAATCTCAGGATGCTATATACAGTATTTGGTAGTCCCCAGAATTAAAAGAAACACAGAAGCGAACCGAGCTTTCTCATAGAGCCCTTTCCTGAACAGTCTTCAAGTTTAAATAAGAGGCAGACACAGTCTCAGTATTTAAACCTAGACTTTAAATGTAGGTTTTCAGCCAGTCCTATGGTCAGCCTTAGTGTGAGGTTTTAGTTAGGCTGCACTAACTTTCTAACCGGTGGGGGGAACCCACTAGCTATCACCCCCCCTTCATGTTTATATAGTCTTGCCATAGTTAACTTAAATATATCTATCTATTTACCTAACTTTTCTTATGTCCTCACCCCACCTTGGGTTTGGGGCTAAGTCTGCTCCCAGGTCTTGGAATCAATATAGGCTGCTGCAGTCCTCTCCTCCAACCTGCCTGGTTCTTCAAGTCAGCGCTGCTAGATGCTGGTTCTGACACACAACTGCTCCTGGCCTCCTTATTAAATGACTGCTGCTTCCATGGACCAGCTGAGCAAGAATGAACTCAACGGTGCCTAACAGGGGTGCACCGTACTGGCCACATCCCATACCCATGGACTACACCATTTATTTAACCAACTGTCTTTGGAGAAAGAGATCACTTTCTGGATCACCTCCTAAGGTTTCTTCCTTTCTTTTGAGTTTTTCCTTTGTCTTATCTGAGGGTTTATGTCAGATCTATTTTCATGACATACACTGATCAGCCGTAACATTATGACCACTGACAGGTGAAGTGAATAACACTGATAATCTTGTTATCATGGCACTTATCAATGTGTGGGATATATTTAGGCAGCAAGTGAATATTTTGCCCTCAAAGTTGATGTGTTAGAGGTAGGGAAAATTTGGCAAGTGTAAGGATCTGAGCGACTATGATAAGGGCCAAATGTTGATGGCTGGCTGGACGACTGGGTCAGAGATTCTCCAAAATTGCGGCCCTTGTTGGGTGTTCCCGGTCTGCAGTTTAAAGGATCTGCTGCTAATTCCATGGTGCCAGATACCACAGCACACATTCAGAGGTCTAGTGGAGTCCATCTCCATCGACGAGTCAGGGCTGTTGATGGCAAAAGGGGACCTACACAATATTAACCAGGTAATCATAATGTTATGGCTAATTAGTGTAAATGGGCATCTGTAATGCCCTCTGTGACATTGCTTATACAAAGGCTATATACAGTTGTATGCAAAAGTTTAAGCACCCCTGACAATTTCCTTGATTTACATTTATAAATAATCGGGTGTTTGGATCAGCAATTTCATTTTTGATCTGTCAAATAACTGAAGGATACAGTAAAATTACCGTAGTGAAATTAGGTTCATTGGATTAACAGAAAATGTGCAATATGCATCAAAACAAAATTAGACAGGTGCATAAATTTGGGCACCCTTGTCATTTTTATTGATTTGAATACCTGTAACTACCTAGCACTGATTAATTGTAGCACACAATTGGTTTGGTGAGTTAATTAGGCCTTGACATTCATAGACAGGATAATCCAATCATGAGAAAAGGTATTTAAGGTGGCCAATTGCAAGGTGTTGTCCTCTTTTGACTCTCCTTTGAAGAGTGGCAACATAGGGGCCTCAAAATAACTCTTAAATTACCTGAAAACAAAGATTGTTCAACATTATAGTTTACATTTAGCTACAAAAATCTATTACAGAAATTTAAGCTGTCAGTGTCCACTGTGAAGAACATAATGAGCAAATAGTTATGTACTGTGTTCTTCAGTTATTTGATAGACCACAATGAAATTGCTAATCCAAACACACAATTATTTTATAAATGTATAAATTGTCAGGGGTGTCTGTAAATATGATTTGATTTAAAGATGCACCTTAGAACCCTATCCAACTGTGTCACTGTGTTTACATACCGCATCAATTCAGCTTGGCTGATGCACAGACCATGTGGTTTTAGCTAAAGCTTATTGTTTCAACATTTCTGGGGCCTCATTTATAAACGTGGCGTACGCACAAAAGAAGACATACACAGCTCTCTACGCAATAATTGGGATTTATAAAAAGCAAACTTGACGGGAAAATGTGCGGTCCTTCACGGCAACTCTGACCCATGCGTACGCACAAAAACAGGTGAAATGAGAAATGGCGACACCGCCGGCAGATGGATGGAACACGTGAAGCTGTCTGAAACTGCAACCGTTGTGTAGCTACACGAAATCAAAATACTGCCTCATTAATAATATGAACAGTTCACAAAGCCATTTTCAAAATCAACAGCCTGTGGTGAAATACAAATAAAATAAAACAAGATTGTAGCCAACGTAAATGCAAATAAAGACAGATTTGCAAAAAGAACACTCAAATATGTTCTGTAATTATATTGGCATGTTAATGAAATTCATCCTCATAAATAATATGGTAAACAGAAAAAAAAATCATGTTTAAAACTGATATTCTTGTTGATGTCTCTGTCTGGCGGAGCAGAAAGACATATAGATGATAGATGATAGACAGATAGATTAGTTTTTCATAGTATATGTCGTCATCAGCTACAGAATTATATTGTTCATTTATATGCATTTAAGTTCATTTCATTTTTACGTGTTCCATCATGACGCATGTCTTAACCATTTTGAAAGGTGCAATAAAATCAATTTACGCAGAACTATTGCCCATTTACAATAACATTAATAGTGAGATCTGTAGATTATCAGATACAGTCAGATGGATGGTTATAAAAAGCCATCACAATGTGTATTGACACACAATGGCTGATCTTGCGCTGTTAGAAGATAATAATAATAGCCTAATAGTGCATTTTATTTATTGGCACCTTTCATAATAACAGGATTTCTGGCGACTGGCACTTTCCAGAGGGAATTGGCTGACAGGTCAGGGTTATCTCAGCCAACCCTTAGCCGGGTTATACCAGACGAGTTAATCTTCCCCCAACCGAGGCAGACTTTCACGATGAAGCGCTAGACACTTTTTGGCATCGACATTGGTGTCTGACCACTTTTTTTATTCCGGCCATGGTCCATCTCTTAGGCTGCATTCACAGTGTCTGCAAACTTTTGCCACTCCAACGCCTTTTTGGCATTAGTAGCCTTATGGCCACACTGTGCCCTCCAAACAACATTTTCCTCCTCTTTTACAGCTCGTCATCAACAATTTCTACTTCACATTGAGTGAAGTTTCTTTTTTTGGTTTTCCTCTCTCTGTTTGCCATGATTTCTCAATTAATGAATATTAATTTTGGGGCGTTTCACTGACTATTTATGGGCGTGACATGCAGCCGCAAAAGCTGCGCCACATTTAGAGTTGATTGTGATTTATGAAGGGAAAACGACGTAGGACGTGTGTGCGCACAGTTTTATAAATCTGAATATTTCTTTGCGTACGCACTTCCTATATTTCGTCCGTATGCCACTTCGGGCTGCGAATCCACCGCAAAGTTTTATAAAGGAGCCCCCTGGAAACTGCTTTACTCTCACATATTTTGTGTATGTATGTTGATTGTTTCTTACCTACTAGGCTTGGTCCATCAGTACATGCTGTCACATTAAATAGTCTGCCCTAGCTTCAGCCATAGAGTTAGTGTTGCAGTCAGCCTATATCTCTATTGTAATGTAAAGATAATAATACATTAGGTCCATGTTATATTATCACATCTACTCTGCTGGCCTGGATACAGTTGTGGTCCTCCTATTCACTCTGGCCCTCTCATCCCGCCTTTAACAACTTGATTTAACATGGCAAGCACAGAGCAGTCATTTCCTGGTTCAGTGTTCTATTATATAAAAATGTATACACTCATAAATTATTTAGGACTATTTAACATGTGACTTTGAAATGTGTATCAATAAAGTTTAAAAAAACTATTAGTGATTTCTTCTGTCATTAATGGAAGGATGGGGGGTAGAGTACAAAAACATCTGATTCTGGCACTGATCTGGTACATTTGGCCAAGTTTTGGGTGCCTGGATCTGGGCCAGAGTACTCGGGCCAGATCTGGACCGTAATTCAATCTGACACTGGGCCGGATCTGGGGGCCGGATCTGGGCCAGACATTTTTGGACACTCGGGCCAGATCCGGCCCGGATCATTTTTGCTACCTGGGTAGGGATGGGTGATACCAATACCAGTAAATTTAAGTACAGGAAAGAATGAAGGATGCAATTCGGTGCATTCTGTAACTGTTGAAAACGGCATGAGCAACGCTCCGGAGCTTGCCTCTGAAAGCCACCTTCAGCGAGGAAAGACAAATGTCGGTCGTTTGCAAAACTTCTGGGTGAACAAAATAGTGGTATTTCTGAGTTCTGACATACTAACGTTAAGAAATATAACTTAAAAGAAATACGATGTAGCCTATTTACATTTTGTTCAATAGATAATTATCCCTGTTTTGGAGAAAGTCACTTCAAACAGACATTCTCATCTTACACAAAACTTCTGCAATGCTTAGTTAGGGCAAATTCGAACACAAACGTCTATTGCGTTCGCATTTACAAATGTGTTTCTCTCACTTAATTTGGGAAGGAGACGTAAACCATTGACATCTAATAAATATTACACATTCTTGACCTGCAATGTAAATGATGTTCTCCTGGATATGTAGGAATATTTACTTTTCTATATTTGAATTGGCTGATCAACATCTAAGAAATAGCAGATTTTATCTTGATAAATGTGACATTTGGCATAGTTCTTAAAAGTACTCCTATCGGTACTCGTGTCAGCAAGTACCCAAAATGAAATACTCTGTACTTGTACTCGTTCCATAAAAAGTGGTATCGGCCCATCTCTAGCCTTAAAGGTTCTTAACGGGGCTTAGTGCATGTACTGTATTTGTATTCATGCAGGGGGAGATAAACAGACACACTTCATCTTGGCGCCAGGCCTGTTAAATACTTGTTAATAATTACTGCTTGTTTTAGATCACTACTGGTGTGACGCATGTGCAGATCGTGTATATATATAAATGGTCTGTGTTTCAGATTCAGGGGTCGTGGGCTGTGCATTTGAGTGTGCGTGGTAAATCTCGATGTGCGTTTGATAATGCGTAGTGTTAAATTCTTATGGTTTCAGTCGTGTCGGGTCAATTAGTATATTGTAAGTCTCATAGGTGTTGAGCCTTGTGTTAAATAACCTTTATCGAGTGGAATAAACTTATCTTCACTATGAATATGGGGTGCATTATATGCCGAATGACAATAACCTATAGCCCTAGAATGTCATTGTGAGGTTATTATAATGCGTTTTCATTTTGGGAAGATGGTGAAGGCCTAGGTGTAAAATGCACGGCCCGCCACTGGTTAGCTCTATATAGTAGAATACCTGCAGTGTGATTTAATACTATCCTGTCCAATCCACATTGTTCCTCTTCGACCTGAGGTTCGACTATCGGCCGAACCCTCCTTTCCAGCACCTTAGAGTAGGCTTTACCAGGGAGGCTGAGAAGTGTGATACCCCTGTAATTGGCACACACCCTCTGGTCCCCCTTTTTGAACAGGGGAACCACCACCCCAGTCTGCCACTCCGTTGGCACTGTCCCAGACTTCCATGCAATTTTGAAGAGGCGTGTCAACCAAGACAGCCCCTCCGCACCTAGAGCTTTCAGCATTTCTGGACGGATCTCATCAATCCCTGGGGCTTTGCCACTGTGGAGTTGTTTAACTACCTCAGTGACTTCCACCACGGAAATTGACGACAATCCCCCATCATCCTCTAGCTCTGCCTCTAATATAGAGGGCATAGAAGTAGGATTCAGGAGTCCCTCAAAGTGCTCCTTCCACCGCCCTGTTACCTCCTCAGCTGAGGTCAACAGAGTCCCACCCACACTGTATACAGCTTGGATGGTTCCCTGCTTCCCCCTTCTGAGGTGGCGGACGGTTTTCCAGAAGCACTTTGGTGCCAACCAAAAGTCCTTCTCCATGTCTTCTCCAAACTTTTCCCACACCCGCTGCTTTGCCTCTTTCACGGCAGAGGCTGCAGCCCTTCGGGCCCTTCGGTACCCTGTATCTTCTTCTGGAGTCCTCTGGGATAACATATCCCGGAATGACTCCTTCTTCAGTCGGACGGCTTCCCTGACCACCGGTGTCCACCACGGGGGGGGGTCTGTGGGTTACCGCCCCTTGAGGCACCCAAGACCCTAAGTCCACAGCTCCCCACCGCAGCTTCAGCAATGGAGGTTTTGAACATCGTCCACTCGGGTTCAATGCCCCCAACCTCCACAGGGATGCACAAAAAGCTCCGCCGGAGGCGTGAGTTGAAAGTCTGTCGGACAGGGGCCTCCTCCAGACATTCCCAATTCACCCACACTACCCATTTGGGTTTACCAGGTCTGTCCAGAGTCTTCCCCCACCCCCTGACTCAACTCACCACCAGATGGTGATCGGTTGACAGCTCCGCCCCTCTCTTCACTTGAGTGTCCAAAACATATGGCCTTAGATCAGATGAAACGATTATAAAATCGATCATTGACCTTCGGCCTATGGTGCTCTGGTACCAAGTACACCTATGAGCATCCCTATGTTCGAACATGGCATTCGTTATAGACAATCCATGACTAGCACAGAAGTCCAACAACGAACAACCATTGCCTACGTGCGCGTTGAAGTCCCCCAGCAGAACTATGGAATCCCCAACTGGAGCCCCATACAGGACTCCATTCAAGGTCTCCAAGAAGGCTGAATACTCTGAACTCCTGTTTGGTGCATATGCACAAACAACAGTCAGAGTTTTCCCCCCAGCAACCCGCAGGCACAGGGAGGCAACCCTCTCGTCCACCGGGGTAAATGTATTTTAACACCAGTAATTGTAATTGTTTTACAAAATACATTACTCATCAGTTTATGCTAAATGTGCCTTTCCCTCTTCACAATTATGTGCATTAAACATGTTAACCAAATGTTATGAAATATGTTAACCAAATTATACAATAATAGACAATATAGCCTAACAGAAAAATAGTAGAGTATAGCATATTTCAACTGAAGTAATCATTTAAAGCTGTTCATATTCATATCATAATGTGGTCATATGTTGAGCTAACTAAATCATTCAAGTAATAACATAACTCAAAGGGTCTGTGTCACATTTTAATGTAGTCAAAGGTAATGGGCATAACTTAAGTAGTTTACTTTATGAAGACTAAATAATTTGATTATTTTGGAAAACAATATGTTTAATCTGTTTTTGTGTGCTGGAAACATTTTAATTCAGTGCTATTATAGAAAACTATATAATGCCATCATGATATAGAATTAAGCAGGAGAACAACAAGATTAATTAAATGATTTTGTGAGTCAAAAGATCAGAATCTTTTATTAAATTAACTAAATGATTCAGTTCAGTATAGTGATTCAGAATGTCCATCACTACAGCAGACCTAGCAGCTAGACTGGTTATTCAAAGCTAGCTTTAACAACCTACTTGCCCAGTTAATGATGATGAGTCTTTAAGACTGTGGGCCCTATCTTACACCCAGCGCAATTGACTTTTTACACAAACGCATGTATCATTCCTATCTTACACCCGACGCATATGGGACTTTTCCCTCCACAGACGCCCGTCGGTAAATTAGGGAATGAACTTGCGTTCATTGGGCGGTTCAGCGAAAAGAAGAGGCGTGTTCCAGCGCAAACGTTCCCTGGTGCTATCTTGCAGTCCCCGAAAACAATTCCGCCACTGACCAGGAAAAACCTGGTTTAAAGTCAGAGGCGTGTTATTCATATGCTATTTTAAGGGCGCATGCTTAACCATAATGTAGCGTGTGCACAACGCGCATACACTTTGCTCCTCTCATCTACACAAATGCAGCAGTTCTTTATTATTGCAATACATAATTAAAAGGGAAAATATTTCCACACGAGGAAGTCATTGTGATGTCCGAAAATGTGAAAAATAGGTATACATCTAGTGTACACATTTACTCAAATTATTCATAATGAATTATTTGCACTGATATTTTTTATTTTTTTTATTTAACCTTTATTTAACCAGGTAAGTTGACTAAGAACAATTTCTTATTTACAGCAACGACCTGGGAGCAAATAGGGTAAAGTGTCTTGCCCAAGGACAACAACATTTGGCTCAGTCGGGAATCGAACTGGCAACCTTCTGACTCCCTACCCACTGAGCCATCTGCGCCACATCAACCTCAAGGGAACCCATTCAATCAACAAGTATACACACGTAATTTGCTATGCTAATAGTAAAATCACCCATGTCTTTACTCAGAATTACTCAGGCTCAAGCCACGACTCATTCATGGCAACTTTGCCATGAGGAATCCCACCTTGGATGGGTGGCTGTGAAGGGGACAACAGTTATCCGTTAAATACATGGTTAATGATGACACAATGTATGATGCCAGCAAGTGCGCAAAATGCAGTGTAGCCTAATTGAACGAACATTTGGCACATTGAAAATGCACGTCAGGTGTTTGGATAGAACACTACTGAAGTCGCAGCATTCGTTGTGGCTTGTATTTTACGCAACATTTCCATGAATCATGGATGTGTTGATGACACTAAATAGGAAATATTAGAGGACTTCAGGAGACGCGATGTTGAAATGCGTGCCAGCCACTTAAATGCCCAGAAATGCAGAACGGGAGTGGAAAGCTTATTTGACAGAAGAGAAGAGTAATCTT
>JACXGM010012938.1:11828-23626 GCA_016801145.1 Umbra pygmaea
TTCATAACCTCGTGATTCAGTGAGAGTGAGTCCAAAACATCGGAAAGTAGGCTATGTCTTGTGACATTTCTTTATTTACATTTTGTAAAAAGAAAAATCAATAGAAAATCGCCGTTATAATAGCAATCCGCCATGGAACAAGCGCGCCTGCTCTTAAAGGGAATGTGAGATGACGATCTGATTGGTTTATTGCACGTTAATCCCAAACCACACCTGACTAATGAAGCTACTTTAGACCTACCCATTTTAGATATGCGTCGGGCGCAAGAATCATGTATTCCGCCGGTAAAATAGCAACAGCACCCGGGACCCTCACACAATGTAACTTGCCTTTCGCGTTTGATACTTGCATTTCAGATCGTTAAAATAGGGCCCTGTGAGTTAATTAAAGTTAATTTAATTTGAGCATGAATGAGTGTGTACATGAGAGCTGGGTAAGATACCTAGGAAGCTAATCATGGAGAGGAAGAGGAAAAAGAAAGCTCATCAACTGCTTTCAAGGGAACATTGTGCTTATGACAAATTAGCTGTTGTTGGGGTAAAATTTAGATTGGCTTAGTGAACATTGATTATTAACAGATGTCTTCATGAAAATGTATTTAATATAGCCAAAGGTTTTACCATAATTTAAACAATATTTTGCACCACAGAGTACAGTTAAAAGGCCAGCTGACCAGAGCTCAGCCCAGTCCAGCCATGTACTGTACAGCCCAGCTCAGATCAGCCAAGTATATTCCAGCCAACTAAAGCCCAGCCAAGTACATGGCATTAATTCAGGTTCAAAGTAGTTTTGCTGAATAGTTGTAATCAGATTGTGCTACTTTTTTCCTTCGAAATGACACATAACAGTAAAACATCTTAATTAACCCAAATCAAATAAACATATTACCCAAATAATACAAATAGACAAATAGCTCATAAGTCAATTTTTAAAAGACGTTCACGTTCATATTTTAGTATATTCATGTTGTAGGCTAACTAAATAATCAAAGCAATAACATGCCACTGAAAATGTCTGTGTATGGCCCTGCCCTAGACAAAGATGTAATAAGTGTTTCCTGAAAGATTTTGGTTCGGATCATGGATTGACTACTTGGAATTAAAGTAAAAGTCCTACCAAATAGGTACAGTCTTTTCAGATATCATTTTTATTCAATCTAGTGGCCATTTGTTTTACAAACTTTTATAACTGTAACGATGGGACTCAGGCAAGATTATGTAAAACCAGTAGTGTATTTATTGAGAGTTGAGGAGGACGGAGCAAAGCAAATAGGAATGAGGCAGGCTGTAATCGGTTATTCCTCCAGGAACCAACACACACCACTTGGAGTAGACAGGGTAGATACAGGTACACAGGTTCTCAGACAGGCAGATACAGAGACAGGTATTCAGGTTCTCAGACAGGCAGGGTTAGGTACACAAAATCAGACTCTCGGACAGGCAGGTTCAGTATATAGTTAGGCAGACAAGAACAAGGCAAAGGCACAGAAGGGTAATCCAAAATTCATAAACGCAGAATCAGAAATATATTCAGGTCTGGAATAGGCAATCAGATATTTTCAAACGCTCAGTAAAGAAGGGTGTAGTACTTATAATACCTCACAAAGAGGAACTGGGAAGTGCTGGAATATATATGGAGTGTGGAGTGAAGCAGGTGAATAGAATTTGGGTGATTGAGTCAGAGTTATGGGAATTGTAGTTCTGAGCAGTCTTTGATAGGGAAGCTGTAGTTCTCAGTGAAGAGGAACATTACAATAACAACATTTTAGGGCACCCCCCCAAGAGTCCTAAGTCATTTTGAACCCTGACTGAAGGTTTGGAGAAACAGAAACCAAATGGAATGACAGTGGACAACAACATTGAGAACAGTGGAAAAAAAGACAAAAATATGCAGGACGAGTGCCCATGGCCATACCTTGAAGAATGTGTTGTTAGTTAACTCAGTTAGGACAGAACTAGCTAATGTGCGTGTGCGCTGCACAAAATATTAGGACAACCAATTTCAATACAATAGGTTAAATCAGCAGTCATTTAACCAAATGTACCACTCTTTCACCTTATGCTAAACAAATAATTATCAAGTTATATAATCCCCTTTCGGATTGAATGCTTTTTGTTGATGTATTGAACATCATCTGTTAACAAGTAACTAGTACTCTGAGTAGTTTATGAGAATAATACTTTGTACTTTTACTTAACTTTTTTGACACCAGTAATTGTAATTGTAGTTGAGTAGTATTTCAGTAATGTAACAGTACTTGTACTTGAGTACAGATTTTCAGTACCCTTTCCACCACTGCATTTTACCATACAGGGATAATCAACTCAAAGGAGAACACCAATAATATAAATAATATAATTTGTCTATGTCCCTAAATAGTTTGAAGTACTTATTTGACTTATTTGTCTTGCTCATCGTTCAGCACTCTCATTTAGAACATGGTAGAGCTAGCCTATAATGTGTCTATGTAACAGAGGTGGACAAAGTACTTTTCTGAGTAACTCTGAGTTCACAAGTTTTGGGAAGTCCCTACTGAAAACTAAAATGATCAGGTAAAGGGTGGTCATATCTTACCGGTGACGATGATTTATATTTTCTTTACTCTTTATTTGTTTTATAGGTCAATGTTAAGATATGAACTCCCTTTACCTTATTATATTGGTCTTATTTAGGGACTTCCCAAAACATGTGAACTCAGAGTTACTCAGAAAAGTACTTGTACTCAGTACTTTGTCCACATCTGTAGTGGGAAAATAATGTTTATAGGACCAAATAATGACTCTTTCAACCGCTGGCTTCCCATTACACCTCATCTAAAAAGGATTTCCTTGGGGGAATAAAGATTCATGGAAGGGGGCAACCCCCCCCCCCCCCCGGAGCACGACGAACAAGCCCAAGGGTGAAGTCCAACAGATCAATTTGTCACACAACTAAGCCTGTACCTATTTGATTTTAGTTTTGATCCTCCCATAAAGGGTGTTTGGTTTTATTACATGTAAATAAGGTTGTACAGGTCTTGTGTTTTTCTCCTCAGGATTACCAGTAGAGACACATGCCATTGCACAGGTTATGGGTTTCTCCACAGGGTTACTAGAAGAAGACAAATGCTAGCTTGCCCCTCTGGAAGATATTTAAATGTTATAACACTGTTCTATTGTTTAAACTAAGGCTAGCGCCAGCAAGACTGTGCATAATCGAATTATGTAATGTGCCAAGCCTGTTTGTTCTAACCCTGGCCAAGTGAAGCGATCACCAGTATGCAATGGGGGGAGAGTGGGAGTTACCTGAGCAGATAGAATAAATTGCTTTGTTGTTAGTTAAGTTAGATGAGTTTGATGAGTAATCGATACTCCAGGCAAGCTTTTGCCCTAGCTGTGTGATTCGATTCATAGGATAATTGCAGTTTTTGGTAGGCCAAAGGATTTCAGAATGTAAACTATTTTGGGTATGTTACTTGTATTTCATTATCCGGTTGAAGTGTTGTATTTCTTATGCTCTTTAACTGGATTTAAATGTTATTTGATTTTAAACCGAGTTTCGTCTGAGACTTCCTCAGTTATTACCAGTATATCTCCGGTGGAGATTTCGGGTGCTGATTGCTCTCCTGTTAACTACATCCACTAGTATCCTGTTCATTTATGACAAACACACATACTTTGCTAGCAAGCTATTCTGGTGCCTTTCGTGTATTTCCCTGAGACGCAACTATTCTTTAGCGGGGCCCTCAGACGGCTCAAGCCGGGATTCTTTTGGGCAATTTGGCCCGGTAGCAAGTTCAGCCCATTTGCAGTGAGCTGATGCACCATTGGTCCTGCCGTTCTGTAGCAGGCAAATCCGTGAGGACAGATAGCCGTACATATTACATATTTAGCGGGACTTGGCACGTCTAGACTAGCTATCTAGCGGCTTCCAAGTTCACACCCGCTAGGCTCCCGTTGAACTTGCTTAGCTAACACATAAACACATGGAGTCATATTTATAGATTTTAAATCTCTGCGAGGCAAATAAGATCAATAAGATCATTCTCCATACTTTTCATTAAGCTATTATTTATCTTATAACTCAGTACATTGCCCCAAGGGAAAAGGAAATATACAAATTATTAATTTCAGAAGAGCATGTTAATGTTAATCTTTTATTCCCTTACTACACCCCTGGTTCCTAAATAGTTTGAAGTACTTATTTGACGGTCTGGCTCATTTCTCAGCGCTCTCATTTAGAACAGGCTAGAGCTAGCCCCAGTGTTACATGAATAGACTATATGGGTCTGTGCGTTAGATACAACTTTGTTTAATAACGATAAATTGTGTGAAAAACAAATGTTCTTTCAAAGAATTGTGAAGCCCAACTGCTTTGGTTCATAAAATATACATTTTGTATAATAAAAGTCAGTTGCATGGTTCAAAATGTATATTTTCTTACCTTTCTACCGACAAGGTAATAAATATATTTACATACATATTACATATATAAATTTTATATTCACACCCTCATATATCTACATACACTTATACTATACAGTATGCTATGTATATATATGTTGCAGTTTGTGTAGGGTGTAGAGGAGGTAGACCAAAGGCAGTAGATTTAGTTGATAGAAATTATGGTTCATTACAATTACTCTGGGGAGAGTTACATAAGCAAGTGCAGGGTACGCAAGTGCACAATGGTATACAAATATAGCTTATGTGCTCTTATACAGCGCCACGATACACTGACAGCTAACATATTTACATAGTGTACGACTATACTTCCAAACTTAAGAGCCTCACTTTTCACAGCCGTACTTAGTAGCTCCCGGATAGTCTTCAAAACATGTTGTAACAAAAAGCAAACATGAACAGCATTAATGACCGACACCTTTCTCTAGCCTGGGCAGCTTATATGTAGTAAGCTTAACTAACTAATAGAACACGGCTGAACGTAATCATTAATCAACAGATCTACAAGATACTAACCGAACCTAAACTAAACCCTATCGTAGCAAATCCCCAAACTAGAGAGCGGTGTCTCAAATACTTAAAGGGATATTCAACATATTTTAAAACAAATCTACAATCCAATGCATTTGAACACAAAAAACTGAACATAACTAATATATATAGAGTCCATTCAAAAATGTCTCTGAACACCAGCCCTGGAATATTGAAATACAGAGAATAAAATCGGAATTCAGAGAAAATTCTGAGAATAAATTCTCAATTGTGAGAATAAAGTCAGATTTCTGAGAATAAACTTTATTCTTATGCTGGAATCACACCAGGCACAGCAAAAATATCACTGTATGGCACCGTCACGCAGACACTTGTACACCGCAATCAACATCATAATCAATCTTCCGCATCTTCAAGATGGAGGACAATGTTGCATACCACTGTCCTCCTCAAGCAAGGCGAATGGCAGGAGCGTTTTCAGTTTAGTATTCATTGACCATTGTTTGTGTGACATACAGTGCCTTGCGAAAGTATTCGGCCCCCTTGAACTTTGACCTTTTGCCACATTTCAGGCTTCAAACATAAAGATATGAAACTGTAATTTTTTGTGAAGAATCAACAACAAGTGGGACACAATCATGGAGTGGAACAAAATTTATTGGATATTTCAAACTTTCTTAACAAATAAAAAACTGAAGAATTGGGTGTTCAAAATTATTCAGCCCCCTTAAGTTAAATCTTTGTAGCGCCAACTTTTGCTGCGATTACAGCTGTAAGTTGCTTGGGGTATGTCTCTATCAGTTTTTTACATCGAGAGACTGACATTTTTGCCCATTCCTCCTTGCAAAACAGCGCAAGCTAAGTGAGGTTGGATGGAGAGTGTTTGTGAACAGCAGTTTTCAGTTCTTTCCCCAGATTCTTGATTGGAATTAGGTCTGGACTTTGACTTGGCCATTCTAACACCTGGATATGTTTATTTGTGAACCATTCCATTGTAGATTTTGCTTTATGTTTTGGATCATTGTCTTGTTGGAAGACAAATCTCCGTCCCAGTCTCAGGTCTTTTGCAGGTTTTCTTCCAGAATGGTCCTGTATTTGGCTCCATCCATAAATTTTAGCCATCTTCCCTGTCCCTGCTGAAGAAAAGCAGGCCCAAACCATTATGCTACCACCACCATGTTTGACAGTGGGGATGGTTTTACGCCAAACATAACGCTTTGCATTGTTGCCAAAACGTTCGATTTTGATTTCATCTGACCAGAGCACCTTCTTCCACATGTTTGGTGTGTCTCCCAGGTGGCTTTTGGCAAACTTTAAATTACACTTTTTATGGATATCTTTCAGAAATGGCTTTCTTCTTGCCACTCTTCCATAAAGGCCAGATTTGTGCAGTATATGACTGATTGTTGTCCTATGGACAGACTCGCCCACCTCAGCTGTAGATCTCTGCAGTTCACCCAGAGTGATCATGGGCCTCTTGGCTGCATCTCTGATCAGTCCTCTCCTTGTATGAGCTGAAAGTTTAGAGGGTTGGCCGGGTCTTGGTAGATTTGCAGTGGACTGATTCTCCTTCCATTTAAATATTATTGCTTTCACAGTGCTCCTTGGAATGTTTTAAGTTTGGGAAATCTTTCTCTATCCAAATCCGGCTCTAAACTTCTCCACAACAGTATCTCGGACCTGCCTGGTGTGTTCCTTGTTCTTCATGATGTGCTCTGTGCTTTCAACGGACCTCTGAGACTATCACAGAGCAGGTGCATTTATACAGAGACTTGATTACACACAGGTGGATTCTATTTATCATCATTAGTCATTTAGGTCAACATTGGATCATTCAGAGATCATCACTGAATTTCTAGAGAGAGTTTGCTGCACTGTAAGTAATTTTTGCTCGCCCAATTTGTCAGTTTTTTATTTGTTAAAAAGTTTGAAATATCCAATAAATTTCGTTCCACTTCATGATTGTATCCCACTTGTTGTTGCTTCTTCACAAAAAATTACAGTTTTATATCTTTATGTTTGAAGCCTGAAATGTGGCAAAAGGTCGAAATGTTCAAGGGGCCAAATACTTTCGCAAGGCACTGTATTCTATCTACTGGGCCGTCAAAGATTTTCTTGCAATCCCATAAACCCATAGGTGAAAGTGACATATTAGGTCTTCCACAGTGATACAACTTATGGCACTGGTGCCGTACTGCACAAGTTGGATAATTTCAACACTTTTAACACACCCGCTGCACCGCATCCACATTTTGCCGGATACGGTAGATTTGCCACAGAGGTGCGGATTGCTTCCTATTGTAATGAATGGACTTTGGCCGGACTGCAACCAGTTTGCCGTGTCTGGTGTGATTCCAGCATCAGAAGTACTGGTAAGGAACCAACCTCAATGACTTTCACTTTAATCTGTCCCCTGGAACATGCCAGAACACACTGAATATCCTGGAGTTGACCCTTTAGACCCCAACAGAATTCTAGAATGCGGCTGTATAATACTATAACTCTAAAACAGAAATCTGATTTTTTTCACATATCTAAAGGAAAGAAACATAGCACAAAAACTACAAATTATTTACAATTACAAGTTTACTTTGTTTTAAAGAGCACAGAGATTGCAAAGAGCACAGAGTGAAGTGAAACTCACTGCGGTTGTTCTGAGTTTAAACTAAAAGTAACACAAATAGGTGGTGTTAAAAGTAATTTATTACCACCTATTTGTATCTATATTTTTATATTTATCACATTTATCTTTTATATTTTATATACACCACCACACTCATGCCTCTATGAGAACAACTTATAATTGTTTCAAGCCCTCCCGCTTCCCTGTATCTTTTGAAAAATCTGACGTTTTTTTAGTTCTGTGTGTCTTGCGAACATAAAGAGTCTTGCAATTTAACTTATAACTTAAATTATAACCCCCCTCTCTATAAAGATAGAGCTTCTGAATATTAACTGGTAATAGTTTGTTTCTTGCATTATACATATTTTGTGCAACTTGATATTCAATAAACTTTAAAGCACAGGAATGTAAATAGAGTAAATTGGTTTGATCATAATAGCCTGCTTTATGAACTGTTCTTATGGCTCACACCTGGAAATGTATTTACATATACTCTTTCAATATTCACACCATCTATCTTAACATGTGCTTGATAATTTAACTTATAATTTCCAAACAAGATGATCTTTGTTTTGCTTAAATTGTATGATAAATTTATTACTATCAAACCATATTTTTAATTTGCTCATTTCAGATGTGATTAACTCCACACGCTGCTGCAAATCCTTACCATTACCAAAAATATTTGTCATGCAAATAGGACACATTGTTTAACCTCTGATGTTTTACATAAATCATTTATGTAGAGAATAAAACGAATTGGCCCCACCACTGACCTCTGGGGCACACCACAAGCAATGTCCAAACCATAGAAATGGAATGATTAGAAATGCCATTCCAATTCAAAACAATGTAGCAGAATGGTCAGAGCGGCAGCCATTTTTTTTTTGTGTACCATTCCAGTTCAAAGCTCTAACAGCCTACTTCTGCTTTAAAACAAGTCGCTATATAGTTTTGCAGCAGCAACAGAGTAGTCACTTTGGTAACATATCTCTGTGGCCTGACAGTAGGTGGCGGTGTATGCACCTTTCAGATGGTTGCAATCCGCCATTAAATCAAAGAAGATCACCCGTAGCCTGCCTCGTGTGGAAGAGGAATTGGAGAGTGCTGGCTTTAATTGCCTAATAATTCTATTGGTACGTCATCAAAATATATTTAAAATATGCTAACATTACAAACTACAGTTAGATAAGATTTATAATTTGTCTTGAGAGCTAGACAAGATCTAAGTAATCTCACCTGATAGCTAGCTAAATATCACTTTGAGATAGCTAATGGGAAAAAATAGTGAGTATAACACACTTCACAGCCCCATTTTCACGTGTTGTCACTGTGACAACAAACAACAGTCGCCATTTTTTTGTGTACTAATCGAATGACCAAACAAAACAGTTTAATTAGGGTTCTACTCATTCCATTTCTATGGTCCAAACAATATGACACATTTTCACCCATCTTCACAATCTGTTGCCTTTATGTAAATAGCTTCTCATCAGTGTTGTGTAAAGCTACTTTTCAGTTACTAAATATTTTCAGTTACTAATTATAATTAGAGACTAATTATAGATGTTATTGTGATTATTTGAAAATAGTCAAAATGGGGTCTTACAGTGAAATTGCTACAGACACATGCATTTTAGCAGAGGATGTTTACTTTTGCATGCTACGATACGCCAAAGTGGCGTGTAATAGGTATGCCTAAATTTTGCATCTTATAGATACACCAAAATAATATCTAAGCGTTCATCTAAACTTTACCCTAACCTTTATCACACTGGAGTGTTGCCTAACCTTAATCATTCTCTGTAAGCTGTTGCCTAACCTTAACCATTCCCAGTAGAAAAAAACGATGGCGTCTATAGCATGCAAAAATTGAATTTGCCGACTAAATAACATGAAAATGTAAAGTGTAATATTGTGTTATCAATACGCAAAGGAATTGCGCACATGGCCCTAACCGCTAGAAACAATCTGCAAGATAGAAACTTGTTGCTGTTTTTTCGCTTCATTAGTTATAATGAAATAGCGGCCGTTACTATTGCCGGCCCTTTTGGGAAATTCCCTGACGGCCAGTCCTACGCTGATGCACTGATAATGTTTTTTTCATGAGACCTGTCAGTGGGTGGGATATATTAGGTAGCAAGTGAACATTGTGTTCTCAAAGTTGATGTGTTAAAAGTGTACAGATTTGAGTGACTTTGACAAGGGCCATATTTTGATGACTAGATAACTGGGTCAGAGAATCTACAAAAATGTAGCTTTGTGGAGTGTTCTTGGTTTTGTAGTGGTCAGAAACCTATCAAAAGATTTTCGAAAATAACTGTAGTTTCATTTTGTGTAATTTGGAATAACTCTATACCAATATATTGCAAAAAATAGAGCAAATTGCACCATTTATTCCTGTAACATGGAGTACATTCTAGTACAGATGCCATTCTAGATTTGTGAAAATGTAGTCCAGTCAAACAACTTCCAAGGAGCCAAGAATTAGACTAAGGTGTCACAGAATGTAATGTTAGAAAATGGCGAGCCCAAAAAGACAGTCTTAATATTGCTAACTGTCAGAGAAAAGATTTCTGTGGTCCTCACAGTGGCTGCACTGCATCCAAGACATCGACAGGAAAGTGTGTGAACGTGACTGACAAACGGAATGATGGTATGCCCATTACCAGAGCGTCATTCAGCTGAAGGCTTTGGAAATTGTCAAAGAGCTGAATATACCCGGCCGCCACCACCTTTAAAGCTAGCCTCCATTGATAACGGACATTTATTACGCTTGCCCTCTGTTTATTGTCATCATAGATCATAAATATCAAAAGTAATGACTTTAAAAATGTTATCGAAATGTGATAATTGTCTTTAAAATATATGTATATCATGATTTCATTTAAAATCAGTATCATACATCAGTATTTATTATTTTCTAATAAAATAACTTTATAAAGAGAGAATTTGGTCTTTAAACCTGTAGCCTATTTTTCGCAAACGTTACACAATCAATGTCGTCTTATATTTGGACAATATGGGTAACTAGTAATTGGATGTAGGACACAATAATCATTTGATTACGGATGTCAAGATGAACATAAAACAAACATTCATTAATACCTTGTTTACTGAATAAAATCGAGACTTTTAAATGACTGTATGAACCGTTTTCTTTTTACGATAACAACAGAAATGTGGCCTGATCACATAATTTGCTTCAGGCATGGTCCTTCAGTAGTAGGCCTTCGATCTTTATTTGCTCTTCGGCAAATACGGCATCTGAGTCAGACTGCCCGTCTGTTAGGTACGGCAGATCTCGTCAAGTACGGCAGCTTCTTCATTATATTCACTATATTCAAAAACTATCATATATTATATTTTTTAAAAACACTTATTAACCGAGGCCATTAAATCAAACCAAAACAAACATGGTCCTAAAACGTCCCAGAAACATTCACAGTTTTGGAAGTGTTCAGTCGGACTGGAATTATTTAATTTCACATTATATTCTCATAATTTAATGTTGCTAAAAAAAGTTTTGTGAATGCTTGAAAGGGCTTAATGTATCTGAGCTCAATACAAACTAAACAGTATTGCAGCTATAACTAAACATTATATTAAAGTGTTGCTTTGTGCAAACAGAAATAATTGCTTTTAGGTCTTTTAGTCAACTTAAAGTTGCCCAAAAAAAGAGAACAGCTACATTTAAAATAACTCCCTTCGGAGCTGCATATGAGTCTCGCCTGAATTTTTGGCATGCAGATCCAAAACCTGCGGGGGCTGTCGACCTGCCGAACTATACCTGACGAACCTGACGAACTACCTGACGGACCTGTCGAACTACCGGTTGAAGATTTTGTTTGTCAAAAGGTGGATTCAGCACCACAGCATTGTTTGTGATTCCTTAGGATGTGGAGCTGGCCGTGGTGCTGAGTCCACATGTTGTGACTTTAAATCACTGCATTGGAGCTCCCTTTAAAACTTGCGACATCTGTTGCATTGTGCTGTGTGATGAAACTGCACATTTTAGAGTGGCCTTTTATTGTGGCTAGCCTAACGGTACGGATCCACTTTACCGACACGACTAGAGCGTGGTGTTGGGTGTTGTTGCAAGGCAACCCTCCATTAGTACGTTGATGGGTGTTCCTCAAATACAGCTGCGGGCTACAGCCACCATCAGTTTCTCCAGTGATTCACCGTGAGCCTTCCCCCCGTCTCCTCTGTGCTCTACTTCTATTGGATAGTCGCTTCG
>JACXGM010012939.1:0-23473 GCA_016801145.1 Umbra pygmaea
CAGGCGAAAAGCTCCTATATTTTAGATTTTCACATTTGATGAATTCGATTGCCCATTAATCGAACATATGTGAAAAGAAAACAGGGTTAATACGCTCCGCTTCAATCCTCTGAACAGACTGAACAGTGTAATCTACTTCAACTCCCTGGAGCTCAGCTTGTCTCTCTCTGCTGGAGTGACTGAAGGAGTAAATTACCAAGAGGGAGTAGAGACAGGGATTTGGTTTTCATCTGTGTGTGTGTTTATGTGTGTGTGTGACATATTTTGTTTTTCATTGTCCTTTTGGTTGCGCGGGGATGTGGGAAACGTATCAGATAACAGAGGCTTTTGGGCGGCGGCCAGCGCAGCTCGTTCATCACATCTCCGGGGCATCTGGGAAGGCAGAATAGGGAGGACAGGTGTTCCTCCTCTGTGAAAATCAAACACCAATCAGCTACTCAGATCTACAACCAATCAGAGGCCTTGGTCAGCCAGTATGGCTAATTGGTACTGAAAAGCTAAAGCAAAGCCTGTTGGTATAATTTTTTTTCATTTCAAATGTATGTGAGTTGGGCCTAATTTATTTTTTTGTTTTGTCCCACATTACATTACTTTTATTTTTTAAGTATCTTGTCAGGCAAATAGTGGCCTTTTTTATTCTAATTTTAGGTAACTATGATTAAGAACACATTCTCAATTTTCACCTGGGAGCAATTAGCGTTACCTTCCTTGCTCAGGGACAAAATGACAACATTTTTCATTTTCTACTTGCCAGCTTGAGATTTATCAGCCTTTGGGTTTCTGGCCAGATGCTTCAACTACTACTATTTGAAATGTAAATAAAGAGGATTCCAGAATGTTCCTCTATCAAAATCAGGAAATAAGAAGCTCAGTGCAAATCAGTTTAATACTCATGTCATCCTGGGCAGATTTTCTGTCAACCTTGAGAAATGAAACGAGGCTACCGCCGACTATAGACAAACTAGAATAAGGACCACACTGGAAATACAGGTAAGCTACAGATACAGCACATACCTGGAAATAGCCTGTCACAGTCATGATGGACTTGACACCCAGGAATGTATTGCAACATCATTGTCTCTCAAAGACAACCTTCTTACAGGTGAAAAGTACAGAGGAAGCTTAGAGTAATTAAATGTCAGGGCAATTTATCCCAGTGACATATTTATAGTAGTTTGAAACCTCTTTGATAATGTAAAAAGATTAAATGCTTCACAACAGTGAGATCTGCAGGGCCTTTGAGAACTACAAGATACATTAATTGTACTTAGATTTTCTCAATAATACTTAAAGGCTTGCTTTCATTGATTGGACATTAAAGTCATGTGACCTCTTGTCACAAGCCAAATAATGTTAAGTAAGGTGACACTAAACTATAATGGTTTATTGTTACAACTCCTACATTCTGGAGAGAATTTGCCATTGTTTAGCAAGACACTGATCTGGATCTAATTATAAGATGATAAATGAATAAATGTTGTTTATTTATAGTAGTTTAACAATTAGAAAATGAATGCAGCATGGATTTTTAACTGTTTCATTTTGTGTGTACAATTTACTTTAAACCATTAGTCAGTGATGTAAAAATGATAGTCAATAGGATCATAATATAGCAGCCAGCATCCTAGGTAATCATTGCACAAGAGAAACGCAGCCATTCTCAGAATCCTGCAGCCCTCATGAATTACATGTGGAGGGAACTAAATTGTAAAACCCAATTACATGGACTATGAACATATGAGAAGGGCAATTAAGTGAAATATGAATGTACTGTATGAAGCACTCTCAGTGATCGTGACTGTGGTCAGTGTTAAATAGCCAACACTTTTGCTAGGGTGGGGTTTGGGGATGATGTATTGGCGTATACATCAGTGACTCAAACCCCGCTGATCACACGTTCACATCCAGATGGAAACTTTGATTGCTTGTTTTCTCCATCCAGCAAGATGCACATGTTTCTGTAGACATGTGGTTCTTGTTGTTGTTCTAATGTTAACCCTAATCTTAACCGTTAGTAACGTCATACCTAACCTTAACCATTAGTAATGTTATGCCTAGCATTAACCCTAACCTTAACTGTGAAAGTTTGAATATTTTCAATCGCTATTGAATGTATGCAATATCCAAAATGTTTGGAGGATTTCTGAGATGTTTGTTTGGAATTCTGTCCAAGTGGAACTGAGTCAGACAATGTTGTGCCAAAATTCAGATACAGATGCGTTCACCATTATTCCTCCTATGTCTTAAAATCATTATATTATCAATGTCATAATATGTACAATGTCATTTGATTGTTTTTTGTTGTTTTTCTGCTTCACAGGCATTGCAAACACATGAAGAGAACAGATCCAAAACATTTGAAATGTCCACCAGGGTTGTATCTTTAAACTTTAGGAAATGGTCTCCTCCATTTCCTCTGTAATTGCACTCTAACAAGCATGTTCATCTTCTTAATAGTATTATCTCCCTTATGATCTGAGAGACTGTGTCTCCACCTTCCAAACAGTAGGTCACATGTCTACTTGAACTTTAAAAAAGAAATACTGCAATTGCGTTGGTCTTCCCCCCCGCCACATAAAACCGTCTAAGTTGGGACTAATTTAATTTCTTTCTCTAGGGTAGAAAATAGCTACCAACTCAAAGTTTGTAATTTGGTGTAAAACAGTACCACTTTAGGCGTTCTCCACCAGTTAAATTAAATCGAACCCTGCGGGGTAGCGTTGTAGGCCTATTAAGTAATGTTTATTGATGTTTATTCTCAGAGGGAGCTGCGGGGGGTAGAAAAAAAATCACTTCTCAACTTTGATTCATTTGGCCTCGCTCCATGTGAAAGATGAAGCTGTTGTGAAGTTGCTGCATTACTCAGGGTTAGAATGCATGAACGAAAGGAGTACCTTGGTTTAAATGTTCAAGGCAGCCGATTCAGGAGGAAAAGAGAACCGAATTCTGATTCAAGAATTTTCCTGTTATTTAACCTGGCTGGTTGACTAAGTAAGAGCCAATTTGCAGGAACAACCTGGAAGCAATTAGGGCTAACTGTCCTCACAGACAGAACAACACAGCTTTGAACTTGGAGGTGAGGTGATTGACCTGGGGACCTTGTGGCCAATGGTAGGAAGCCCGAACCAAAGGGTAATAATAAAACTTTCATATATTTTCTCTGACTCCTCTTGAGATGTAGAAGGTGAAACTATTTGTGAAAATTTTGAATCGCTTTCTGAAATAACTGCCTTTGATTTGAATTGATACAAATACTGTATTTCTACATTACATATAAACCTGAAAGTTGTTATAGCAATGAAAAAGGAATTGAAAGTAACAGCCCCTTTACTGTTAAAATGAACGCTTGATTTTATAAACCGAAAACATGGATTTGACAGCTCGCTTTGGCTTTGTGTCATTCAATGCTTGCACTGCTATCTTGATTGCTAGCTTTTCTTCACTTCCAGGTAAGGTGAGAAATAACATTTCTGAACTAAACTCCAAATCTCTGCTCCTGTTTGAGACACATTCTGAAGGTGTTCTCAGTTTCCGCTCCAGTGGAACTAGACTGACACCGCTCCCTATTCTAAAGATGTGTGTTTATAATCCTGACTGAACCCTGTGCTAATTTGGCACCGCATTTTACCTGTCTGTCACACATTCTGACAACTCCCTCCCTCACACACACAAACAAACACACATACAACCTCAGACACATGGATTATATACAGTATATGAACGTAATTGAAATAATGAGAGCAGAACACAAACCAAAAGAAGTCCATGTTGCTATGACAACTCCAGGACAACTCTCTTCTATGATTTCTTCACTCTTTCCTTTTTCTTGTTGTTTACTTTCATATTTTCACTTTTCCCACTGTGTATATAGAGGATTTTGAGGAATATGGCTTCACAGGACATGAGCTCTACATCAGGCCTGTTGTCAGAGGATTAACCTACCATTGTAGGTTTAAAAGGAATTTCTGAATGGAGTCTTCATGTTTGCTTTTTTCAGTGGATACTGAACACTGCTAGCTTGAAGATGACTCATTTTTTAAATATAGAAATTTCCAGTCTCTGTCCAGGTCACCAAAAGTGTTAAAACCTTGTTGCAGCCACCTCATCTCCATTACATTAATTACTACTATTTTTGTGTTACACCTTTTCTACCAGGATTGTATCATCTCATATTATGACATTTACTGACCTATTCCACAGAACTTTTGATGAACATCTGATTTCATGTTTGGCAGAGTGTTTTAGCCAGGCTGTCATAGTAAATTTCAACAGTTTCTCATCAGGCTTAACCAGGTGACTAAAAGCAAAAATAATAAATGTTTTAGCCTGTTAATGACAGGGATTCCTGTACAGGGACAGTGTTACATTTTCCTTAAACAGTTTAACATCTCCAGAAACTTCAAATTGTTCTGTTAAACAGGCATTTGCATCTTCTTGTCTTAGGTCCTGAGATTGAAGAATTTATTTTTAGTTAGAAATGTTCAATTAATTGGGCCTCAAATTGAAAACTTAGTGCCCTATCCTTAAAGTGACTGGGCTTCAGTAATCATCCTTGTGTCCAGTACATGTTTCCTTTAACTGTATAGTGTATTGTGCATTATTTAGGCTTTTCATTACTACATGTATAAGTAATATCAATCTACTACTTCTGCATTGCCTTCTGCAGGGATAAGCCAGTAGGATCAGCACACAAGAGTGATACCCCCCCCCCCCACACACACACTTTGCTAAAACCCCTCTGCTAATAGACAGCTGTGGTTATGTGGAGTAAACCTCTTAATGACCTGGACGTACATTAATGAGAGCACCTCGTCAACATCTGTGCAGGTAGTCGCAGTGATTGGGGCTGTGCATCCGCCTGTCGTCGACCCCTGACAGCTTAGTGCAACTGCGCCGGATGTCTGTAGTGGTATACATCGTCCTCACACCTGACACGCAGCGCATACGTACAGCCAGGAGACAGGGTGCCTGGGAAAAACACACAGAACGGCACAAGCACACACATGCACGGCGCCTGGAGATGGTGGAGGCATGTGTGTCACTACACAAACAGCCAGAACAAACACATTGACATGTTCCCCGTAACTTACACACTAGCCCGGCCCCTCCTGTTTTACGATACATCTTCCTCCCCCACTTAGTGGGAGTTTTAACACTTTAACTTTAAACACTTTTTACATTTCATACAATGTTGTGATATTTGTTTTGGTGTGACAAGTTATTTTTCCACCAGGAGAGAATTGCATCATTTGTCGTGCCGTCGTTAGGTCTACTTTGACTTTGGGCTCCTGGCTGCATTACACAGACACCTCCCCTGTCACATGCCCTGCACTCCCAGTACTGCATTGCATTCTGGGGGGGACAAGCCTACTGTACACAACGCATCTCCATACGTTTGTCCGCGGACTTGTCTGAGCAGCACCAGGCTCGTCTGCTCGGCGACTCAGCTCGTTCCTACTTTCTCTCCCCGACTCAAAAGAATGACGGCCATATGAAAGCCTGAGCTGTCACTATCCCTCAATAGCAGCCGGCTAATTGCTGACCTTAACAGGACCAATTAGCAGTTACAAGCTCGGCGCAGACGCCCATGGGAGTCCTGTGCTCAGACGTGGACCAGACATGGCCGCTGTTTGCTCTCTCTCATTCACTCACTCTGCTCTCTCTTGTACGCGCGAGGGGCACAAAGGCTGTGCGTGGCCGCTTTTTCTCTGTCTCTTCTGGCTTTATTACACTATTCTCTTTTTCCTTTCGCTGGCTGAAGCGCAAATGTCTTTGCTCAGGACCCCAGAGCCCTCCTCTGTGACTTCTGGGGAATTGCAGCGAGAGATGGAGTCCATGTCTAGGAAGCGCTTTGGGAAACCTCAAAAAAAGAAAGAGAGAGAGAGAACTTCGAGTGATATGCCGAGGCCTGGTATCAACGACAGCAACAAGCGTGTAATCAGCCCACTTTAAAGTGTCTCCTCAAAGAGCGACGAGGCTAATGCCGGCAACTTAGACTGATGCTTTGATAAAGCCCCACATTTAGCTAGGCAAATATATCGGCCTGTCTCTTTTGAGTGTGAAACGCGATAACAACGTATATCTGGGGCCGATAAGGGAGAGCAGGGAGGAGCCGGAGTGCTTGTAGCGCCTTCACACAATAGAAGCCTGTCAAGACATCGGCTACTTCTCGATTTTGCACACGCCATAATTCAAACGGAAGAGGGAATCATTTCCAAGAGAGAAGATGATTAACGCCCGTTCGACCACTCCTCTTCCTTCATTTATTCGGTTATCTCCATTATTTTTAGAGACATTGAAAGAGGCCAGGGATGGGGTGAAGGGGGGCTTGGATTGTGAAGGAGAGGGGCTAAGGAGGTGGAGGCAGGTCTATGGTGGGATACTAATTACTGTGTCCACTTATAGCGCCTCAAGTAAACCAGGCCAATGCATCTTGCTTGATGAGAACATGCATCAAGCAGCTTAATTGAGAGTAAAATGAGGCAGGCGTGCCAAAGGACCTATTAATCAACATTGATGAATGAAAGTGTAATTAGGAATGTGCAAATGGAAAAAAAGAGAAATAAAAAGAAAGAGCTATCGGTTTACCTAAAGTTAAGTTTGCAATGATTAACGGGCAGCCGAATAGGACAAGGTGATTATAGAATCTATATTTTCAAATATTAAAAGATGAAACTAAGAATGATATGCTCATCATAATCATATTCACTAACCGTCTATATAAATGTATGTTTACAGTATGCTGATTTTATCTATTCACAAATAGAGTGGGCGTCAGTGACGTAGGCTGTTCTGCATCAGGGTCAGAATGCACACAGCACCTGCTCTGTCTCCAACATAATTAGTTTATTCAAATCACCTCTGTCTTTAATCATTGAAACGTCTATGCTCTGCACTGTAATCATTATTGTGATGTTTTACTGTGAATGGCTCATGCCAGGCTTTGGCAGAGGGACCAATGTTGAAATGCTCATTAGTTTTAAAAAAGCACTAGAATTTTCAAAGCATATCTGATAGTTCTACCATGCTGTTTGCACCCAAGGCCTTGGCTTTAACTGACAACAGCCTCACATTTCCTGCATGACCGAGTCAGCATTTTTTAGGGTCATTTCATGTAGTGAAAGAGGATTGTATGAGTCATTTGTCAAGATGCACCATTTCCAGGCTGCTTTTAGGTTCACTGTTACTCATACTGTATTTGTCTTTCATTCCGGCATGTTCCTTCTCTGACTTTGACATTTAAAGCAGGTACATCACGGCCCGTGAGCCGTGTGAATATTAAGTCAAACACATCAACACAACAACCTTGGAATGCCATAAATCCCTTTTGTTTTGGCAGAGGCTGCGTTCACTCCATGTACACAAGAGGGAAAGTCTGTTTTCCTCCACACATACAATGCACGCACGCACATTCCCCACTCTCCCCTTTCAAAATCTACAATCTATTTATAGCTGTTGATATGTAAGCCTCCAAAATCATACCTCAGGCGATACAATCAGGCCTGTTCCTTTTCAATCCTAAGGAATCAAAAGACAGTGGTAAGGAACAAAAACCAGAGGAGGAAAAGCAGAAGACAAAAGGCCTAGAATGTAAAGAGAAAGAGTCAAGGTTTTGTTACACGGCTGACAATTAGAGCGAAAGACAAGGCAGATTAGGTCTCCCTTCTTACCAAATGGTTCCTGAAGACAAGAGTGGCAGTGGAAGTGATTTGTTTCATTTTCAACCAAACGCTCACATAGCCTTCCATCGCTTTGCATTAAGAGGAGGCCAGCAGATCCAGCAGCTGGTGGGCAGAGAAGGGGCTACTGTTGAAGTGTCATGGGATGGTGCACCCAGATTCCAAGATGCCTCGTAATGAAGTGGACGTTTTGGGGAATAATCCCTATAGATTCGCTCTGTTTTGGTGAGGAGCATTTCTAACATGCTGTAGCAGCTTCGGCCATGTGAGGTCAGCTCCATTTTCTCCCACTTTCCCTGACATCATCTAAATTGGCCTGGCCGAAATTAGCCTAACCCTCCGGAATGACATATCTCTCCGGGTAAGCCATGTGGAAGCGGCGAGCGGCTGAACGTGAAACACAAATCAACACTTGTTTTCGCTGTGTCAGAAGCAGCAACGGAAGAACCATCACTCTCTGGCTCGGGGATATTTTTTGTCAAAACGGTAGCTCGGCAAACTGTTCGAAATAATCCAATCCAGCGCATCTTGAAACGTTTGGGTCGTTATGTCAGCTTGACCTCGTTCTGCTACCGTGGATTCATCCGTTGTGGAAAGGAGGGGAAGGACGAGGCTTGTCTGGTGAAACGTGGAACTATTTTCTTCCATCGAGATGTCGTGTGAGACGTGAAAGGGTGTTGGGCTCAGGGAGAGGGTGGCTGCCTGGTGGAAGAAGCATGACACCCGTTGACTTCTGCTCCCTTTTACCCCCACGGCACCAAGCAAGACAAGGCCCACACAGATACTTTCAGGGAGGCAAAAAAAGGATGAAGAATATTTTAAAGCTTCTTGGCTGTTCGCAAGGATGTTACAAAACAGTGGTATCAGACAGCATTTTTGTCTGGATTTGTTTTCACAAGAAATGTTATCGAGATATGTTTACACCTCTCTAAAGTAATACTGTTATCCTATTTCAGAATGTCTTGGTTGTGGCATGACATTTGGTTGTCTTTACATTCTGGACCCACTTTTGAATTCTAAATACACAATCAACACAACAATGATTATTAACATATTGTATATGTTTAATATTATTGACAGTGCAAATATCGAAATTCCATTTGTAATATATGTCTCAATATTTCTTGAGAATATGTGATATGGTACACTATCTATCCAAAGATCTGTGGACATCTGACCATCACACCCATATAAGTTTATTGGATATCCCATTACAAAACCATGGGCATTGCTGCTATAATAGCCTCCTCTCTTCTGGGAAGACTTTCCACAAGATTTTGGAGTGTGTCTGTGGGAATCTGTGCCCATCCAGGTAAAATAGCATTTAGAATGTCAGGTACTGATGTTGGACCAGAAGGCCTGGCTCACAATCACTGTTCAAATTAAATATATATACTATATTATTTTGGGGGGGGTGGTAGGTAAGGGGAGACAGAGAGGAAGGGCTTGTTTAGACAGGATTCAAGAGCTTAGAGCGCAACACCAACTCCAGCTTACCGTTCATCCCAAAGGTGTTCAATGGGGTTGACGTCAGGGCTTTCTGCAGGCAACTCTTATTCCTCCACACCAAATGCATCATACCATGTCTTTATGGACCACACTTTTTGCACAGGGGCACAGTCATGCTGGAACAGGTGAAGGCCGTACCCAAACTGTTGCCACTAAATTGGAAATACCCATTATCTCTCCTCCACCATTAGTTGGAGTGTCCACATACCTTTGGCTGTATAGTGTATAAATGTACCGGTACATCAAGCTTGCATATCCTTTTAAGCTCAAAGAATCTTACTTGCTGTATTCTGCTGTTTCACAAACAATAAATACACATTTAATAGCTGACTTTATGTAGCACCAATGCTGTAGTTTAGACAGTAACACTATAGATGTAATCACCCACCATGCCAGTTGGAAGATGGAGAAGGCAGGTGGACAGGTGCGATAAGGACGTTTTGTGAGACCCAGTTCGACCTGGATATGTGTGGATGTCCGCTGCAGGACACTTAATAGCTGATGGCAATACCTGATTGGATGACCATTTGAAGTCTCTCGTCCATTTTACCTTGAGCCTTGTTCTCTCCTTTCATTCTCATGACTTTCCACCTTCTCTCATGGTTAGATTATCAGTTCTTGTTACATCCTTTCTGTCACCTGCATTTCAACTGGCCATTTATCGAATGGTGTGAAATGTTCATAAAAATGCTCCTGCAAGGAAAAGGTGATAGAAGTGAAATGGTTGAGTTGGGTTAGTAATAACTCCACTGTCCGCATCTACCTGAAGCTGACCAGAATATTGATTTGTGCTCCTGTGGTTCCACTACAGTGTGCTCCCATCCTGCTGTGTGAAGCGAGATAGCGCCATCCTAATAGAGAACGGTCATGGCAATATGGGGTTGTATTTTATCCTGAAGGACATTTATTAATGTCATGCTGACGACTACTAGGCGTATACTGTATGTGTGTTATTTAAAGGGCTGTCCAGCTTGGTATCTGTTGTTATAAAAGCAGCTTCTGAGATTTGTGCCACCTTTAACATTTTAAGTAGCCTAATCACTCACTGAATTAGTACTTTACTTCAAGTATTGATATACCAACTCATAGCCCCTTTCCAAAACTAAAAACCAAGTATTGATATACCAACTCATATATACCTTACCAAAACTAAAAACCTAGCATGTTATATTTATTGCCTTGTCTTATTCTTAATGATGGTAGAGTTAAAAGAAAAATATTCTCCAATTTCTATTATCCTATTTAATAAGTTGCGATAACTGCCGTTTTCTAATTAAATATCTGTAGGGATATGGGTGGAATGCCCTTTTGTATATATGATATCCTATGTGTTTAGCGTGGTACTGCAACTCTATGGGTCTGTGTTCTATGTCATCGTGTTAATCAGATACACCTGTGTGGTTTCGTTTGCTCATTTATACCTGATCCTGCCAGTGTTTCCTTGTGAGGTATTGTTTGTCTACACAGCATACTGAGCGTATCGTTTATCAGATTGTCGTTGTGAAGTGTTTTTGACCATTATATTTCTGCCTGTTCTTGACTTCGAGTTTGCCTAGCCCTATTGCATTATATTGCCCTGTGGATTTCGACCTGTTTTCCCTGACTATGTTATTTTGCCTGCCTCCCTTTCAGAACATTAAACAGCATTTCTTATTGTTACTCTGCATCTGGGTCCTCTTCTATCTGTACTGGGGGAAAGCGTGACAGAATACCTCACCTGCCATGGACCCAGCAGAGGTACACCTCCGGCTGAAGAAGCAGGAGGAAAGGATCAACGAGTTGTGCCGTCTTCTTCGACAACAAGCCGCAGCCCCTCCGACTCAGGTTAATCCTATCCCTCCTACTGCCCATGCTTCGGTAGTGGTCCCTGCGAAGTATGATGGTTCCCCTGGCCTATGCAAAGGCTTCCTTATGCAGTACTCCATATATCAGGACCATCACCCTGACCATTTCCGCACAGATAAGGACAAGGTCCATTTCCTCATATCCTTACTTACTGGTAAAGCTCTGGAGTGGGCAACGGCCTTATAGGCCACACAAAACCCCAAGTTGTCTTCCGAATCCCGGTTCCTAACCTTGTTTGGCAAGGTTTTTGACCATCCCAGTTCAGGCAAAAGCGTCAGGGATCTCCTTTGTGAAATACGGCAGGGGAACCGGTCAGCAGCCGACTTCGCCCTGGAATTCCGCACCCTGGCAGCCGGTAGTGGGTGAAGTGACACGGCTCTGTTAACCATCTACCGTAGAGGGTTACATCCGGACGTACAAACTGAGTTGGCATGTCGGGGTGACATAACCGATCTCAACCAATTCATACGAATGTCCATCTCCATTGACCGTCTCCTTGCCGGCCGGAAAAGGCCACAACCCTTCCGGAACCACCAACCAGCTAGTCCCGTTCCTTTGAGAGCCCTACCAGAGGTCCCTGCTCCCGCTGACACCACATGTGAGCCCATGCAACTGGGGAGAACCCCTCTGAGCCAGGAGGAAAGAAACCGCCGCTACCGAGAGCGGCTTTGCCTGTACTGTGGCAACCCAGGCCATGTGATACGCCAGTGCCCTGTCCGCCCAGCTCAGGCAGGAGTCTATACCCTATTAAATGTTACACACAAGCAACTGTCTGTTCCTGTTACTCTAAAGTCTAGACACACAGAAATAACCATACCGGCTTTGCTGGACTCGGGAGCAGTGGGGAATTTTATAGACATGCAACTTGCTAAACGCTTGCAAATTAAATTGATTCCTATCTCTCCTCCCGTAAGGATTAACTCCCTGAATGGGAAAGTCTTCCCAGAGTCTTCCATAGAGAAACCATATAGTTGCTCGTTTTACCGTCCTCCAAGGAACCGGTGGTTCTTGGCCACCCCTGGCTTTACCTCCATGATCCGGACATTTCATGGAAAAGAGGGGAACTAACGAAGTGGAACCCCTGGTGTCAAACCAACTGCATGACAATGCCCTGTGGAGCAACGTCCGTAGAGGACTCCACTCTCTCCACCCCTGTTCACATCCCAGACTCCTACCAACGATTCGGGAATGTGTTTTGTAAAAAGAACGCCACTGCGCTACGCCCTCACCGTGCCTGGGACTGTGCCATTGAGTTAAGAGACAACAGAATCCCCAGTAAGGGGCGGATCTATCCTCTGTCCATTCCAGAGACCCAGGCTATGAACGACTACATCGATGAAACGTTGAAATTAGGATTTATTCGGCCATCTACATCTCCTATGGCCAGCAGCTTCTTCTTCGTTTCAAAGAAGGATGGGGTCTCTGCCCCTGTATCAATTACCGTGGCCTGAACGAACTCACCATTAGGAACCGCTACCCTCCCCCTCTCATCCCCGCTGCTTTGGAATTAGTAGGGAATGCCTCCATCTCAACTAAATTGGACCTAAGGAGCGCCTATAATCTCATTTGCATACGCAAGGGAGACGAGTGGAAAACTGCTTTCATCACTCCTAGGGGACACTACGAATACCTGGTAATGCCCTACGGACTCACGAACGCACCTTCGGTTTTTCAAGCCTTCATGAACGACATATTCAGAGATATGATCGATAGGTTTATGATCGTCTACATAGATGACATCTTGATATTTTCACGGAATGTTTCGGAACAGGTCTTGACTTGACTATATCTGAAAAGCGTGACAATATCTAATCTGAACTACAGTGTGTGCACTTCCTAAAAATCGTAGACACAGTTAAAATGTGTCAGGTGTCGATGGCTAATTTGGCTATATAATCCGTCTGGTTAGATTTGGACAACAACAAGTCAGGACTATTGCATTTTTTGCCAAAATCAGTAGGTTCAAATCATGATGAGTTAAGTTATCCACTGACTAGCGAATTTAGGAAAACCTACAGAAATCGAAATAGGTGGTTGTGAGACAAATGTGGGAGTAGTTTGAACAATGCTGCCCTGAAATGATCATTCCTCTCATTAGAATCAGTGGTTTTCAACCCTCTCCTCTGGGCACACCAGACATTTCACAGTTTAGTTGTAGCCACTGAACTAGCTCACTGGAGTCACTAATCAAGGGCCTGATCATTAGAAGATGAGTTGAATCAGGTGTGCTAGCTCAGTGGCTACAGCTAAACTGTGGAACGTCTGGTGTGCCCCAAGGAGGGTATTGAAAACCACCTGCATTAGATCCTTCAACAAAATATTTAGCTAGGTGAGTTTCGTAGCTAGAGGAAATATGTTAGCAATCTAGCTAGTTAGCTAGCAAGTGAAGTGACAATCATTAGTGAGATTCAATACTAATACTTACTAACCAACTGAGTGGAAAAACTCAAGTAAGGAGCAGGCTTAAGGCCTCAGTATACCTGCCGTTCCCAACCTGGCGCGTGCCAATGTGACGTCAAAATGACGAGCACAGGTCACGCTCCACTCTTTTTTTTCAGCGGCGTGCGACAAAACGGAAACAGGAAGCATGGACATGTTTGAGGGCACAGTAAACGATTCTTAATAAGTTTTTGGTTCATAAAACAACAGTAAATGATTCATAACAACACAGTTAAGATCATCTTAGCCACTGTTGACATTAATGTCAATGCTGCTGCCAGTTCTGCCATAATTTTCCTTTTTCTACTAGTCCGCAGAAATAGCAAAGTTGGTAGCCTCTCCTCAGTTCCGACACCTTTGTTCAGGAGAAGACTGCAACTAGTGTCGCGGGCACCACACACAATTATAATTAGCAGGGTTGCCAACTTTGGGACTTTGGCTGGCGTGAGACTCTGTCCAATTTCAGTGTGTGCGCGCGCGGAGACCATTTTTGATAAACCTAACCCTAATTAAAAAAATGTCAGTCCTTGTTTACTTAGTATACACCCAGATTTATGCAAAAATAACAACTAATTGAATGGAAACACGTTTTTTTCTTTGATGCTGAAAGCGTGAGAGTCACGCCTGATGCGTGAGAGTTGGCAACCCTGAATTAGTTATGGCGCTTCCATGACGTCACATTGAAGCGTGCCAGGTGGGTAGCTAATATTGTGGAGGCTAATGTTGTAGTTAGTTTACATTCTACATATTGGTGAGTAGTGACATGGCAGCAATCAGTAGAGTGGTGTTATTGTAAAAAGTTAGCTACACTCTTGCAACCAGAATAGGCAGCACTTTTTTGTTAGAAATGGTACTTTTCAGAGGGAAAGCTCATTAATAAAATGTTGTCATCTCTTTTTACAAGCGCGTCAACACACTCCAGACTGCGTTGCCAGTGAGTTGCTGCAAACCTCTGCTGACATCTGATGACAGCTTGACAGCAGACATCAGTTATGTTGATGATTTTTGTCAAACAATACACATCAATAATGTGGATGACTAAGTCAATGCATTGCATTCAATATAGCCATACCTTCTGTCAGTGGTTCCAATATTTTAGACTTCGCCAGTGAGATATTTTTTCGATACTGTGAGTATTGTAAAGGTTGTAGGCAAGCAGTAGGCTAATTTAGGTACATGTAAATGTAGCAAATAACGGACAGCAATTTTATATGGTTATTTTGTCAAATTATGACTATGAAATATAACAACTATGAAACTATAGATGCTTTCTTGCCCACAATTCATTAAGAGCTAGATTTTATTATACAATAGTCTGTTGTGTTTGGTTGGTACTTTCCAGTGAGGTTTGATGGATGTGGGTGGACTTTGTCACATATGGGTGTGATATTTGTGTGAAAGAGAAAAACAAAGGAAGAGGAGTTGATGAGAAACTAGTGTGATGTTATGAGAAATGCAGAATGTTTCATTTGAAGTGGGAGATAATAGAGGTGGAGTAACAGAAATAGACTTTTCTGATAACAGTGTAATTATATAAAGGAAGGATCTGGCAACACTTTCTAATGCTTTCATGAATACACATTAATCAACTATTAATAAAGCATATATATCTTGGAAATGTGTAAATATTAGAAATTAACGATTTACTAAGAACATTATCATTGTTTCATTAACATTTTTTATTTCGTAGTTTATGCCTTCAGTATCAGTATATATAGATAAAATTATTTAATGATATGTTTGAAATCCATTATTTGAACTAAATTAAATAATAATGCTGTCAATTTGAAATCATGTTTTTCTACAGGATGTTGCCAGATTCCACCTCACTATTCTATCTTGTGATACAACATGAACTCATTATAATGTGGACATATGAAACCACTGTATTTACACCTCAGGTAATTAGCCTGTTTCTCCATAGATTAAGAGATTATAACAGAGTAACCTAATTAAGGGATATTGTTGTTTTGCTTGGCTCTGCACCTGTGTAGTAGTCTCTGGAAGGGGGAGGGGCTTGTTGTTAGGAGCTGCTGTTGCCGTGTGTGGCTCCCTGAGGTAGAAGTCACTGCTCTCAGCCTGTATGACTCACTGTGGGGCGTCTGACACAAAGGGAGCCCAATGGGAGAAACGCACACGCATGTACACAAACTACACATACTCTTTATGTATTCCAGCTGACACTTTCAAGCCTACACACACACACACACACACACACACACACACACACACACACACACACACACACACACACACACACACACACACACACACACACACACGCTTTACTTATACTTAATCCCCAACAGACAGGTCAGGTCTACTCTCTGCTCCTAGAGAAACTCCATTCTCCTTGGTGGGTGAAAAACACCTGTGGTGGATTTACTACAGAGACAACGTTTCTAAACAGGCCTTAGGGGAAGCCTCCAAAAGATGCCTCTGGGGAACCACTCCTAAACAGGCCTTGGGGTAACCCCAGAAAACGTGAACAAACTGTTTGTTTACTCTCTTTATTATGTGTATACATAAATTGTGAGCTGGGTGTGTGCATGCATTTGTGTGTGCATGTTCTTGTGTGTTTGTGAGAGGTTGAGTGTGTGCAGTTTGAAGGAGTGTGTGTTTAAAACATGCGTGCGTGTATTGGTGTGTACGACGTGTTTGTATTCACAGGGTTGTGAAGCACACGGCTAAAAAATACAGACATAATGTTAGGATGTAATACTTTGGGTACAGGATGTTCTACGAGTTACTCGTAACCCGTAACCATGGACGACACTTTACCTCACAGTCTTTGTCTAAATAATCACTTCTCGTTAATTTAAGGGAAATTTACATTAGAAAAAAGGTAACGAATGATGTTCAGTATCATTTAATAATAAACTCATTTCCAAACTGCAGTTATCATCATACCCATAGACACTGATTGAATTAATCTAAGCCTTCCTTGCTGTAGTACCTTGACAGCAGGAACAACACTGTTTGACAATCTGACTGTCACTAATGTCAATCAAGCCGTTTGGTGTTTACGAGCATGGAGCCAGCAAACGAAAGGTTGCTGATTGAGATCCTTCAGCCAAGATTAACTTTGCACTTCGCTCTTAAACCTAATCAGTCTTGAATGAGTAAGAATGTGTGCTAAATGACCAACATGTGACGAGGGGTTCTTGGTTGGCACATTTTACAAACTCACACACTGGTCTTACATGCGGCACTTGTGTAAAGTTACAGCAAAGCCATCCCTAATTATCACCACAGCTCCAGCTTCCTCTGCTTCGGCTCCAAATTACACGGCTCAACCACAATAAGTGTGACGTGCCCGGCAGTCATTTGTCAGACTAATTATTTGTCTTGGGCTTGTAATTTCAGTGTGAACAGGTACTCAGGTAATTGCGCAGGGATCTTCGATGTTAAGTGCCGCTTTCCCTCCAATTGAAAGCATGATGAAAGAAGAATCGAGTGTTGAAGTGTCTGGTTCAGTTCTGCCCCAATCAGTTGTGCTGTTCGTTTTAAATACAGTCCAAAGGGGAAATTTGAAAGAATTGCTTCTTGACATTATCGCCAATGAAGGCTTTCTATGTTGGACTCCCAGTTTCCTGAGATGCTGTGTATAAATCAATTCTCAAGAGTACAACAGATTTTCAGTTCATTAATCACAAGCTACAGTCAATGAGAGGGAAATTTGTAATGTAAAGAGAAACATTGTCAGGGAAGATGCATGTCTCTGGGAATTCTTTTTTGAACTTTTATAGTCTCTGGGAAATATTTATTGTACTTTTAAGTTGCTGCAGTATTTTTGCTGCTGTATGCAAATGTAAACACACAGGCCACTGTCGTTTACAATGACGTCCGACTTGGTTAGCGCTGTCGCCTATCAGCATAATTACAGATGCAGCCTCTGTTCTTTTTATTTTTAAACGTGGATTCGATGATTCCTCAGCAAGGTTACTAAAGGCCGACTGGACATGATGTCAGGTTGAATATTATAATGAGCATAAAATAAATAACTCATTGAGAAATAGAAACAGAATTTTGTTTATTTGCCCTGAATCCAATAGCCGGACCCGCGCTGTCTCCAAGAGTTGTCTGATCTTCACAATGATCAGATTTCTACACTTCCTGGAGACCAAATCAGTCTCAGCACGGAATCGTCTCCGGCCGTCTTTGTGATTTTGAGCTGCGCTGAATAGCCCCTGGCCCTCTGCGTTCTTTGTGCTGGAGAACATGCGAGCTGTGGAAAACGGATCCATAACTATTGGTGACAACCAGAGCAAACTTGCTTTACAGAGAGAGGCCAGTCAAACATGATGGGTAGAGGCCAGCTTACCTCCCTGTGCTCCTGTGGCCCTACTGCAGTAGCTAGCAAATATTTATTATACAATAATGTTCTCATAACTTGAATGTCAGACATGTCATTTAATCAACACACAGGACAGATTTCCTGCTTGTCTGTCAACTCCACTCCTGTTTTGCTCTGTCATTTGCATGAAACCTAACTGACTTTGCATCTACATTATCTCACAAAAATGAGTACACCCCTCATATTTTTGTAAATATATGATTATAATTTTTCATGTGACTGAAGAAATGACAGTTTGTAGTGTGTGTATAGCTATAACAGTGTACATTTTCTGTCCCCTCAAAAAAACTCAACACACAGCCATTAAGGTCTAAACCGCTGGCAACAAAAGTGAGGACACCCCTAAGTGAAAATGTCCAAATTGGGCCCAATTAGCCATTTTCCCTCCCTGGTGTCATGTGACTCGTTACTGTTACAAGGTCTCAGGTGTGAATGTGAAATAATCATATATTTACAGTAATGTGAGAAGTGTACTCACGTTTGTGAGTTGGACCTTTTTCTCCTGTCGTGAGGTGCATCAATCAGGCCATCTTTGCACACAACACATTACATGCCTGGTTTTGTGCGTTCACTTCGTGAGTGAGTGTATATGCGGAGGATGGGAATATTGGGAGTAGGCGTGTTTTTCTTTCTCTCGCGGAGACACACGGTGCCATCTGCTTTGCATTTGTTCAACAAAGATTTATTGTGCTGCGGGACACTAATCCAAAGCACACATCTCGCCTTCTTCTCAGCAGAGACCAGGGCTAAGTGAGGGATGTGGGATTGGAAGACGAACGCTTGGCGCTTGTTTCCTCCTTTTGTCAAATTCTCACTTGACAGAGGAGAGCTTGCTGGCACACAAAGGTGAGGAATGCCAATTCTGTACCCTCCTCTGCCTTCACAGCAAAAGACCGATTTAGAGTTACAATTATAAATGTGTCATAGGCGTCGTGTTTACAGAGAGGCGAACGAGAAAGTAAAGATCTTTGAGAAAATGAAAGAAAGATATAGAAAACACGAGGTAGAAACTGCTTGCTGAAAAGTACTCTAAGGACGAGGGCATTCATTTTTCATGTGGTGCAGCGGGCGTTACACGCGCAATATAAAACATCAAACACTGTGCTGGGTGTAGGGATTTTCTGCTCTCGGTGAAAGGAGGTCAAAGAAGCGCTTAGGGAACAGCGTTTAGCGCGTCAACATGAGCATGTAGCTGAGCCGCTACACTTTTCCATCCAGAGCTTTCTGGTGACTCCGGGTGCCCTCTTTGTCGCACACATGCCAGGTAGAAGAGAGGGCTCCCTTGGGAGCTGCTCCTACCCTTCCCGCTGGGAGAGGCCATCACAGAGGGTCGGCAAGGCCCCTTGGATACGACAGAGGGGTTAAAGAGCCTTTGGGATACGGCAGTAGGGTCATTGTGTGGAGCCTCTCTCTAAACACTCGTCTCCATGTTTTTCAGTGTTAGAAAGAAGTGGTGGGGGGGTCCCCATCTGCCAGCAGGAGTAACCACAGCGTTCGTCATTTCAGAACTAAACACACACACAAAGAAGTGCGCAAACACACACTCTACAAATCAGGATGTACCCTAGAAGTCTGTGTACGGTGGTAGACCTGCAACCCTTAGGTGAGGCCCCTGCCAATTTAACTGCCATGTCTGGACACGGAGAGAGCCCAGAAGCCCGGCTAGGGCCGCCCTCGCACTCAGGCACTCAGCGAGGCGGGTCAAGCGGGCTCACCCATGCTTCCAATCTTCCCCGGCCAAACATAGCCCCCTGTCGCCTCATAGCCACCACCTGCCTCTCAACAACCCCAGACTTCTACCCCACACAGCTTGCCCACTCTGGCCTGCTTGCCATACAGGACGTGCTTTTCAGTCACGGATTGTATCACCAATGTCCTGTTTTACTGATGATTTTCAAAAGGTAATAATGAGAAAAGTCACTTCATCAATTTGTTTTTGTAGTTGTGCAGTTAAATAAATTAAAGATGGATATACATGTAGATATATGTTGTTGTATTTATATTTACCATGAGGTGTGATATTAACTTTGACTCTGGAACACAGTTACAGCATTACTTGCATGGTAAACCAACCAGAGTATGTTTCCCCAGGGATTTATTTTTCATTTCAAACAAACTTGTTCCCACAGATGTATTTTTACAATGCTGACTGTGGCTGTCATTATTATATAGCTTAATAATAGTGAAAAATCAGTAAAACCAAAATGAAACCATAACGGTTTTGCATAGAAAAATGAGTCAGCATTTTTTATTTTTATTACAACTTTTTCTGACAACATGACCCCTCATTTTCTCTATCCCAACACATTGGATGCAGAATATGCAATAATATACATAATGTATAATAAAACAAATAATGAATGAAAACTATTTTAAACTATTGTAATCACTAGCTTGAACAACTATAATTATTTTTGCTTTGTATTAGATTTTGCTCTATTCTTCTGAATATGATAAGGTATTGATTGTATCGACAGTATCTAACAGTATTTCAATGCTCATCATTTCTAGAAATGAGCCGTAATCAACAGGAATAGCTCATAGGGGCATCTTCATCATCTCCTCTGCTTTTTTCCCTCCAGTTCGTTCACATTCCACACCTGGTGGTGACAGAGCGATGCAGTTTGGGCAGATTGAGATGGCAATCTTCAACCCTCTCTCTGCGCATGGCACCAAGACTCTGTTAAACTCCTCTGCCTGCCATATGCTAGTGGCTACTGTCTGCCAGACATGCGGGGGAACCTAAACTCCCTTCAGTACAATTCACTCCTCATCCATCTCACCTGTACCCTTCCTTCCCTCCACTCACACCTAATTAAAACAACAGCAAAACGCCACCAGAGAGGTGGATGTCTGATGGGAGACCTCGAGAAAGTATCGAAATGTGCTGAGTTTTAGCCAAGTCATTTTTCATTATCTGCGATCGGTGCCCAATGCCTTGTTGCTGTCGCGTTGCCTTGTTTTCCAATGGCTTCTTTGCTTTTAGATCTCTCTCTCACACACACACACTCTCTCCCTCTCTCGCTCGCTTTTGCCTGCTAATTTACTCTCTAACCTGCTGCTTTTCTCTCGTACAATTACAAAGGGGAGTGCTATTTAATGTGCACCAATAATCTTCAAGCTGAGAGGCTTCGCAGCGGATAATTACTTCCTGCAGAATGAGTTATGGTACTCGTAAGAGGTGTTCAAAATACCTACTGTTGTTGTGGCTCATTTTCAATTATCCACTCAATGTATTGTCCACTTGTTTTTAGCTACTGTGTATTGGGACAATTTATAAACATACATACAGGAAAATGTATTTAGAGTTTACTTTTGTATAATTGGGACACATATTTGCAGTTGTATTGATAGAGTACAAACACTGAAACATTTCTCTGAACTAAACATTTGGGCTTGCAATAGATTGACAGCAATATGAAAACATTTTCCAGATTGCCATATCATGACCATACCAGAAATAGACATATTTTTCATGGAAATAGCCTATTTCAAAGTGACAATTATCTGAAAAGTATTGATAAAAACAATGACAAAATATGTAAAGCTTTGTTCAGGCCCCTTCTGAACAATAAGGCAGAAACAGTCTCCATAGGGCGGTGTCGACGTTTACATCAGTGTGTGTTTGGAAAGTGTATCAAATTTCAATCTCAGATTGCCTTCTAGGATAATGTGGAGACATTAGAAAAGCCTTGATCTAAAATGGAGCATGGAAATGAAGTGGCAGTGAGAGAGAGAGATGGCGAGCCCTGAGGATAGCCAGACAGCAGATCCCAGCATCAGGCAGCCTTACCTTTGGGAGGGACCACAGACGTTCCTCTCTTCTGAGCTATGGAAATGGCCCATTCTACACATTAGTCATACTGCCTTGGTGTACGCTAAATTTTCACTTCACCCATCAAAATGGCCTCCTTTTCTCCAAAGACCCATCAAATGTGCTGGAGATAATAACCCAATACTCCCCTCCAGACCTTAAATGTTAAGGCACACCTTGTCTGGTTAGACTAGGCAAGGAAACTGTGAGATTTCAAAATCAAATGGAGCGGTTTGAATGATGTCAGGGTGTTTATAACGCTTTGGTGGTTAATGAGACTCGTCTGCCCACTGGGAAATCCATATGAAAAGTTGCTTATATGTACTTACAGTCAGTGTACCTAAAAGGTGGAAGGTGAATATGACTGTATATGAAAAAAGGCTAACAGGATTATATTGTAAATAGGACAGGCTTTAAAGAAAGTCAAACTGTATTCCAAACGACTCAATGCTTTATGGATCTCATCAGTCCGAGAATAATGCAGCTATGTACAGTATGTCCGTACAGTACATTAGACTAACCGTGCTACACTAAACAGCATCTTAGAATAATGCAGCTATGTACAGTATGTCCGTACAGTACATTAGACTAACCATGCTACACTAAACAGCATCATAGAATAATGCAGCTATGTACAGTATGTCCGTACAGTACATTAGACTAACCGTGCTACACTAAACAGCATCTTAGAATAATGCAGCTATGTACAGTATGTCCGTAAAGTACATTAGACTAACCGTGCTACACTAAACAGCATCTGAGAATAATGCAGCTATGTACAGTATGTCCGTACAGTACATTAGACTAACCGTGCTACACTAAACAGCATCTGAGAATAATGTAGCTATGTACAGTATGTCCGTACAGTACATTAGTGTAACGTCCAGCCCTGGTTGGGGCTGTATATTTGCTTCCCCTTTTGTGTTCTGTCTCCTGTGTTCAGTATATTATTACGTTGGTTTGGTTGTACTGTTTTGAGTGTTATGTATATGGTTCTGTCCCAGTGTGTGTTTTGGCCCCCCCTAGTGTCTCTTTAGTGATGTCTGTTATATCCCTTCCCATTTGTATACTGTTGTTGCCTTAGTTCCCTTTGTGCCTCTTACGTCATTGCCCCAGGTGTGTTGAGTTGTGTCTCGTTAGGAAGTGTATTTAGGTTGTTTGGTTTGTGATGTCTCTTGTCGATCAATGTGCTCCTGCTACGTGTTCCTAGTGTTTCCTTTTATTCTTTAGAAAGCCCCACGTGGCAGTATTGTTTTGGTGATATAATAAAAGCTCTCTTTGAGTATTGCAACCTTCGCGCCTGTCTCTATCCATTCAAAGGAGGAAACGTGACAGATTGATCGACCCAAAAATATGAGACAGCGAAGGAGTACCGGCGTTACACGCCGTCGGGAGGAGGAAGCGGAGTATTTCGTCCGAGATGACGAGGAGGTGTGGAACCGGAGGTGTCTGGAGGCATGGCTGGGGACTGTAGCGTTCAGACGGCTGGATCAGGAGGAGCCCTTGTTCGGCGAGCACCTCCAACAGCGTCTGATGGAAGCCCAACAAGACGGCATGCGCCTTGCACCATTCGGACAGTGGGGAGTACCCACACCACCACCTTCTCTGCCTCAGACAACCGTCGCTCCTCGTGGAACAGTGGACTTGTCGCCCACCGCTAATCCTAAACCACAGGTTAGCCAATGGGTTAGTTCCTTCTCCGGCTCCCAGGCCGGTTGTTTTTCTAGTTGTCAGGCTAGCATTGTTTGCCCCGCTAGCACCTCCAGAGCCCAGGCTTGCTTTCAGGCTAGTTACACCCCTATTTCTCAGGCCAGCTACCCCTCCGGCCCT
>JACXGM010012940.1:0-23524 GCA_016801145.1 Umbra pygmaea
CCCCCCCCCCCCCCCCCCCCGGGGAGAAGAATGCCGCCTCAACCCTCAAAAAAAGTGAAGTCGAACTTTGGAGTCAGACTAGGCTTTTCAAACTCCTAGCTAGCTAACTACTGATATATTGTGTAGACCATAAAACAGAAGCAAGAAAGTACGGCTGCATGTTGGCCAAAATGATAATCATGATTATTTTGATCAATATTGAGATCCCAATTAATTATCATGATTATTTGTTGATTTTAACCAAAAACAAATGTTATTGTCACATAGGTTAATTATAATAGCTTTCACATCCATATTGTGCTACATTCCTGCTAATGTACAAATATGTGCATCAAAATAAAATGGTTCCTTTTTTTCACCAAAATTCAGTTCATCTCCCTAAAGCTACACTGTGTATTTATTTGAGTTGATTCTTTACAAAAACCCATTTCTTCTTTCAATAATATGTGCTAATTCATGTGTAACTACTTCCAACAAATAATCAAAGTATTTTCATTAGCAGAGAATCTTCCATTCACAATACATTCAATAGTGCCGCTCAAATTGTGGCAGCCATGTTACGCCTCCATCTTTGAAAATACATTAGCCAAAGAGGGACATACCTGGAAATTCGAGCTCTGCCTTTTGCGCTTTTACACTAGTGGCACCGTGACAAATGCCAGGGGGAGATTACTCACGACTGCCGGCAAATTTCAAAGTCTGTTGAAGATGTAAGATTATGCCTATTCTCGAGGACATGTAACAGCAGCACTGGCCCAAGTTGTACAGTAGGCAAGAACGTTCGCCTGGCAACACAAACTCAGATGTTTGGTTTCAAAATAATAGTGCTCGTGGTTCATTGCAATAATCATTGTTTATTCATTGCTTAGGTAGTGTCCATGTTCATGTTTTGCTAAATTTAGTATTCTGTTGGAATAAAACAGACTCTAGTTAATGTTTTTCAAATGTAATCGGGTTTTCACATGAGACACTGACAATTTATTCAATCAAATTTTGTGTTAAACATATTTCTTACTTTTATTAATAAAACATGTTAAATTATAATTTTTGCTATCACATGCTCTTATTGTTTTTTTATACACAATACAATTGCGTTTGGCTACAATTCAAGGGCTGTGTAGTGAATTAACAATGATTATTGCAATGAATCAAAACGAGCGCTATTGTTTTGAAAGTAAAAATTAATATCCAGGTTCACATTGCTGGTATAATAACGTGAGGAGCTTCAGTTGCTTGTCATATACAATTTCACCACTAGATGTGAGCAATTCTTACACAATGCAGCTTTAAAGAATGAAAATATATATGTATAAAAAATAAAGAATGTATGTATATTTTCTTGTTTTTTATGTTTAAAAGCATGTAAACCATGATGAATAAGGCTTTTCAGTGTATAATGTCAAGCCCCCAGGGCTCCTGGACCAGTGTGCAAAGTTTGGGTGCCATCCAAACAAGTCAACATCAATACACTACACCCATTTTGCACTATATTGCTATACATTTTTTTAATCCCAGCTATTTTTCACTTCCATTAATTGTTGGTATTGTGCAGGATGATGTCCTACATCATTCCAGAGTTGTTATTTTATTTTCACTTCCTACTTCCTGTCTAATGTGTTTTGTAAAAGAAATTACAGTCTAAAAAACATGACCAAATTTGAGGCTCCATAGCTCCCGCTGTGTTTAACCCACAGGGATGATCCACCATGCATTCTTTTTTTTTTTTCATTGGTACCAAGATTTAGTTGCTATCATGTACGCTCTAGAGCATTGGGGGTCTTAAATATCGCTCAATCATGCAATTTTGATCATGGGAAGCCAAAATTGTGATAATGATTAAATTTCGATTCATTGTGCAGCCCTACAAGAAAGTAAAAAACCCCTCTCCCATTCAGTTGTCCTTATTTATTCATTTTCTTTACTTGAAAACATTGTATTGCATTAGCCAATTGCATTGCACTAAAATAAATGCAAAATGTGTACACACATTTTTTTTCGATTTGCTAGAGTACTCAAGCACTAAATGACTGGAAGTTCCTCTTCCCAGTGTATATAGTGATATTTATCAATATTGAATTATATTTTTTCATGCCTTATCGCCCAGCCCTAGATTACGGTCTGCTGCTGGCCTGCTTGGTGCTCTTCTGGTAGTCTGCTTGGTGGTCTTCTGGTGGTCTTCTGGTGGTCTGCTTGGTATGGCCATGACGGCAGACTGGACACTGGTGTTTTGCTCTTGTTGCTGCTGCTGTTTTGTCAGTATTTAATTGACATGGCTGCCCAGCAGTTCAGAGGTTAGGACACTCTCTCTTTGTTACTCTCCACTCATCTTCCCTGACAGATGGAAGCATTAGACTGCGATGGTCCGTGCTCTGTCCTGAAACTAATGGCTATGTCCTTGGTTTCCCCACCGTGTTAGCAGCCAGACACTATATCTGTCCCTGCCTAGCCTGTTGGAAGTGCACAAGCAGCATTTTATCCCAGCTAGAGTGTTTTAGCTTCTACAGGACTAGGAGTGAACGCTGCTCTCTCTGTCCTCTCATAAATAACGTTATCCAAGGATCTTTTCATTTTTCTTCTCTGAGAAACATACATCATTTCTATGTTGATTTGTCGCTTAACCAAACCTACTTAGAATTGTAGCCAAATATATTTGATGATATTGTTTTTATTGACAACATTTTTTAACAGACATAGACAAGACACCTTAAGACCAATGAGGAACAGCATGCACTCTTACGTTCTGGGCAATAAAGATGGTTCTGGAGCCATCCATGCTATGGCGCCATGACGCAGCAAACAGACAGATACACTTCAAGATCTCTAATGTCCATCGTTTCTGCTTATCCCACTTCTCTCATGATCTCTACCCACACTTGCAATTAGAACAGCTTATAAATTATGCAAATGGTGAGTGTGGTAATTGAGACATGTTAATCATGTTTTAAGAGGCTAATTACAGACCTGTATATCTGAGATGGGAGTTGGTAATTAGCTACGATAACAGGTCTGGCTGGTGAAATGGTCATATGGTGAATTAGTGTGTGTGTGAGTCTGTGGGTTGGAGATGTTGTGTACTCTTCCGTCTTTGGATCATCAACAAATAATTGTGTTTCACTTCCTTTGAGAGGAATATAATTGCCAGCATAAGTTTGGTATGAATTTCAGAAGTGAATGTGTGATTTTTTGTTCATGTGTGAATCAAGTGTTTTACAATGCTACGGTTCAAGTTTTAGTTTGACACTTTTTTTTTATTTACATGGTGCCTACATTTCATATTGTGCTAATTCCTAAAATTCAAATTATTTATCAACTTCTGTTCTCAAATGTTCCTTAGTTTTGGTAACAACTACACAAGAGAAAAAAATCAATAGAGAAGGAAAGAAATATAGTATTCAAAGCATGTATTCAGTGCAAATATAGTATTCAATGCATGGCTTTTTTATTTACCGTTACAGACCATGTTTACTGCAATCCTCTCAATTTGGTCATCTGATACAGCAATATTGTATCGGCCATTCTGCAAATGCCACTTTTGTAAAAGGCTTTGTTCTTATACGTCTGACAGATATCATATTCAGATCCATTATGGTAAGAATGCCCTGCCACTTATCGGACATTCAATTGCTTTAGGGAGGAAATTTGCTACACAGTGCAGTTGAGTTTTCATCTGATGTTCGTCTTTAGTGCAATTTATTTTTGTCCTGGAAAACAAAAACTAAAAATCATTGCAGTGGAGATACTATATTTGGTCTTCTTTGGAAGCATTTTCTTACACAATATATAATCTTCCTTCGTGCCATCTGACAATATTAACTGCTTTGTTTGAGTATGAAAAGGGGGGTAAAAACGCACTCAGTTACTGTAATAATGTGTAGTTATTGTGTGAAATTTAAATGATGTTTGTGTTGTGTGTAGTCCTGTGTTCATATCATCATACCATTACTAAGACCTGCCAGTTCTATGTGGTGGAAGAAGTCAGCTGTTGGATTTATTTCTGTACTTCATAAGGTGGCTACTGTAGTTTTGCAGCCTGCTATCCACATGCATTCAAATCTAAATGGAACGTATCCATTCAGATTCTTTCTTAAACATCTTTGTTAGATGCCATATTAACACCCTGGGAGTAGATATTGTTTAATTCCAGGATCTGGGATCACATTTCTCTCGCGCCCCGCTGCTCACATTGACGGCGTGGCGCGCTGGCGGTGGATAAAGGAACCCCCTCGGCTGCGGTGAACAGTCAGACATGAAATGGCAAGAGGCCCTTCCCTGCTTGACTTAGTAAAAATGACACAAATTAATACACGCTACTTAAACCAGACCAAGATTAATGGTCGCCTTTCGCTGTGGCTTAGGAGCACTGTCAGTCGCTGCTCACTGCCCAGATGGAATCAACACCAATCAATGTTGCTGCTCTCGCCGTAATCTCACTGGGGCTGGTTAGGAGGGGCCGAGGGGGTGTCGGATATAGTGCAGTGCTTCCAGCATATGGAAGCTAGGCAGTGTATCTCTATATTATTTACATGGGGGCATGCTTAATCAGATGCTACATAGTGAGATGGAGAAGACGAAGGATCACTGGGCCTGATGCTTCGGCAGTGATTGGATGTTTCAATTACTGCTAGTAATGCTTTGGTGTAGTGACTCATGCAGTGCAGATAGCACCATTCATTTTAATCAGGATGGTGGGGGGGGGGTTGATGTGCACACACACACACGAGCTCGGTCTCCATCACACACACACATTCAGGTGGATTGAGAGGAGAAGAGAGGTTGCCGTGGGTAACGCGTAACGACGAAGTACTCTCTCTGTGAGCTATTCTAATTTATGTTAATAAACCCTGCCGTTGCCGGGAGAGACAAAGGTCCACAGATGAGAGTCTGTCACCCCAGAACCTTCAACAGCAGGATGGGGATGAGACAAAGAACCCTGCAGCTGGAGAGAAGACAGAGGAAGATTATACATTAAGCAGCCACACTTCAGGTCTGCAGAAACACAGCACATACACAGTCCCCTGTGTGCCCCGGCTGTCTTTGTCTGTGTCTTTCTGTCTATGTATGTGTAACTTGCATATGTTGCTAAGGATTTGAAATAAGCCCAGCTGCCAGTCTCCAGTGGTAGCTCGCCGCTGGAAGTGTAAGTGGAGAGGAAGAAACAGGGCGCTAGATGCCGTTTTGGATCACTTCCTGGGGTGGACAGGAGTGAGATGGCAGGTAGTGTTTAGCACAGCAGGGTGAAAGCAGCAGGGCGAAAGCAGCAGTGTTAGCACCGATCTTGGCTGCTTGGCAACCAAGGAGTTGAAAGGCCATTTCTAGGAGCCAGATAGTCCTTTGAAGTTTCCTTTTGCCCAGGGATGGTTTATCGCGAGGGGGTGGCAACCCAGTTACCTACACTTTAAGAGTGTTCTGTTCGCAAACTTGACAAATTAAACCATTTCAAAAAGTGGTGCTATCCAATGCTATCTTATCTAGCGCTGTATGCGTGTGGTAAACTACTTTCATTGTGGGACTAATGCGATCTGAAATGTTTTGGCCATTTGTTGTGTGTTTAATGTACAAACCTGTTGGCCACGATACAATCGGTAGGAAGGAACAAAAAATGTATTGTTACAGATGAAGTACATTCTGGAAAATGTAGAGTATCAACACCGTGTTTCTACCCAGCCATATTGAACACAATGGAAAGATGTTCAGCCGTTGGTTCAGCCCACTCCTTCAGTCTGTCTATCTGCCAGCTTGCTTTTGGCAGTGTTAGTTCTGGACAGTTAACTCCTACTGATATTATGTTAATTGATGTCATTTTCCTTCTTTTTTTTTGCATCAGCATAATCAGCAAATTATAGAGTTCTCCAACATTTTTCATTAGAGCAGCTCGCCGTCACACGAAGCCTGTAACCTTGCAGGGCTGGTGTTGGAAAAGGTACAGGTTGCTGTATAATTGGGTCTGATACTGTTGTAGTCATGTAGTATTTGAAGAGATAGGAGTCTCTTGTTGCATAACCAACATCCTCTAGGAAGAAATGGAACGCGAGTCAGGAGACATGTGGATTTAACGAGACTCAACATGGTATGTCTCAATGGAGAGTTCAGCTTGACATATCCAGGTGCTGTTTCACTTCGATCTGACCCGCTGTATACTTGTTGACGTTTGTGATTGATCAGCAAAATGCTCTTCTTCATCTGCTTGCGTGCCACTTCCCTCTCCTTGTCTCCGGGCCTCATTGGTCTACTCAGAGGTAAATACGTCGGGTTTATGGCACAGGTACGGAAATAGATGTTCTGGTGTTCATGTTAATGGCTGCCTCGCAACTCAGGGTAGGGAATACATTTTAAGGTAAGTCATTTTAAATGAATTCAAACCAAATAAATGTGAATTCTGCCCATAAAATAGTTTTTCTACCAGCAGATTTAGCCATATCATTTTTATTACACACAATACACACCCATCAATTCTCTTGTTGCAAACTCACTAGTCTTTTTAATTTACATTGATTTCCAAAGTCATTGTGATCACTGCTGTGTTTCAGCAGAGCGTTTAACAACTACTACTGTGATGTTTGACCCATCTCCTGTTGCTCTCGCCTCGTAGTTTTATAAGAAATGGCCTTCGACAACATGTTTAGCAGTCCCCTCCCGCAAATACCCACATAAAGTGGCTTTATGTTCCTATTACATCCCTTACATGGAGCCTGCTGTGCTTCCTCTGCTGTACAGATAGCATCTCATTGATAGATTGATATTGGGAGAGCGTGTGTATGATAAAAGGAGGGGTGCTAAGAGCTCTCTGGATAGTTTAACCTTGATAAAACAGTTGTTTCACTGAGCCTGATTTCGGCCCATCCGTCTTCATCCGTCAAGGCCCTGCTGAAGTATGCAAATGAAGGTAGCGGAGGGGAGCGCTGTGTGCGGTTAAATGGGGCGTTGCGAATGTGCGGTGTACCGCGCGGCTGGGGTGATACTACTTACTGTCCAAATTTAGTATGTCTTCTGAACGAACTGAACACCCCCCTCTGTTTTCTTCCTCTGTTCCTGGACAGATCCACCTCTAGGATATACAGCCCACAGGGCCTCTCGTAAAACATTACTACCATGTATAGAATCCTAGACTTCCTCCCATGTCATCATTCATCTTGTGGCTATTTCTTGTTTTGTGTACTGTTCTCAATGTGCGCAAAATAGTTGTGTACGTGGGTGTATGTTTTGTTTGTCTGTTTTATTATTATTAGTGCCATTTGAGAAATACTTTATGCTAATTAGTGATTATTGGGAAGCATGTAATAGTAGCGCTAACGTCTCGCTCCTAGTTGGTAGAGGGTGTTTACGACGCCAAAGGTTGTGAGCTAGATTTGTGCTGGGGCCCACCATACATAAAATGTAAGCCCGTATGAGTGTTTAGGACTGCTTTGGATAAAACCTCTGCTAAATTGAGTTTATTTATTTTCATAATGTTTTTTTCGATAAAACCTGTAAATGTTTTGAGACTAAAGCTTCTGGGCACCATGAAAAAGACAATACAATGGCTAAACATCACCAATCAATCATGTTGAATTATTTAATGTCGTTTGATATTTGCTGCACTGATTAGTGATTACAACCATTGCAATCTCAGTAACATTAAAATAACTTAGATCATTGGAAGCAATAGACAGAACTGGGTTTCTGCTTTTCTTTGTTTCTTTGTGGTCTAATAAAAATAACATGTAGTTAAATTATTGTTTTAGTATTTTCTTGTAGCTTCATTTGCCTGATAAGTTCTGTATTTTTGCTATCGCTCATTTATTCTTGGGTGGCAGAATTATGATTGATTTCCTCTCTACCTGTTTATTTTGTTCTCCACTTCACAACTCATTTCAGAAAGTAGGCCACTGGAGAGGCCTGGAACACAAACCACACAGTTAGTCTCTCCACTATCGCTGCAGCCACCACACACATAAAGCTGTCAGTCAAACACTCCTCAGCCTGGGCCTCTGGTGTGGCATGCTGGCTGTGTGGGTGGGTCCTCAGTGTGATGGATGGCTCCCACTGCCTATCAGGTTGCAAGGAGCATCCATCTCTGTCTCGAGTCTGTTCAAGTTTGAATAATTAGGATTTGTCTACAAATGTACCTAGATTTCTAATAATTCTAAATATTCCCATGATTAGTGTTGTTATATATACTCATTTTGTTAAAAACATCTTTGTACTTAGTTAAGTAATTGGACCTGTTTGGTCCAAACCGATGCACATATAGTTGGATTTTGACACATTTAGCTTACACAGTGTCCTGTGTATCCACGGCGTGTCAACGGTTTTCAAACTGTGCCTGTCTGTTGCATCTGCTGAAGTAAAACTTTGGGCAGCTATTAAGAGGAAGGAAATATTAAATTTCTTAGACAAGGTGCTGACTAACAGGCATTGGTTCGTATCCTGGTCACAGTATTCCGACAATGCCAGGAGCCCGGTATGGGGCAGCGGGAATCTGTATAATGCTGCCTAGGATGTATGGTAGGCAGTCAGACATGGCTACCATGTCACATCGCTCTCTATTGACTCCTTGTGTCGGTCGGGTGCCTTCCACTGGTGTATCATCTAAGCTTGGTTTTAAATATGATACAATAACAAGGATTTCGTAATACACATCTTCACACTGTTCAGTTGAGAGACCTTGGGGTGGTCCCCATTAAAATTAACCTGACCTCACGGGATCCATACAAATGGTATACTGTATTTTAAATCAATGGGCTTATTGACAACACCTAAGCTGTCTCTTGATAGAAAAATCTGAGTTAAATTAAACAGTTTGTACTACAAATGTACATTTTAATTGACCTACTTCAAACTATCTTTCTGTGAGGAACAGCAGGTGGGAACTAGAGCTCATAGGAGTTTTAGTTATTGAAAAGTGTTCTTCAGGCATAGTTTCCTTGGAGGCAGAAAATATTTCATTGGTTGTTTCAAAAGAGAGGGCGGACCTGACATTATGTTTACATTTGATTGATAATTATGATATATTTATATCACAGGATTATATTTTAACACTCCAGTGTGGTTAAGGTTAGGGTTCAGGTTAGGTGTAATGTTAGATATGATTAAAAACGGAGAAAACTATGCTCATGTGCACATTTCATGTCATGTGAGGTCCGCACTGAGTTTTGAATCAACCAATCAAAATGATTTCTGCCCCCAAGGCAGATCTGCCTGGAGAAAACTTTTCAATACCTAAATCTCTAGTTTGGGAACATTTTGGCTTGACTGTTGATACTACCAGTCCCAGTGATGGACAGAGAGGCTATGTTACCACGACTCAATGAAAATATCCTCTTGAGCTGCCAAACCCTCAAACATGTTGACACATTTACGCAGGCGTTTCTTCAACAGAAGCCAACAGTATAAAACAAGGAAAGAACTTCTATACTCGTTCCTTGAACAAAATTATATTTCATTAACTATTTGTCATGTTTGCCTCTGTTCACATTTACATATTTGAAGTATATTGTAATGGTGTTGAGTGATTTGAAATTAAATGTAATAATTTGGCGGAATGATTAGACCTTCCTGCCACTTGATCAAGATAGGCAGTACTATAAAGAAACAAAGCAATCTATTCACATCTGGTTCTGATCAGGCTTCAAACATTTTTTTATGTATTTTTCTTATAGCCATAAAATAACTTGAGCTGCAAAACACCCTTGTAACTTCCTGATTTCAACAAACGGTTGTAGGCCTACTAGGTTTATACAAGCCCAAGCCAGATTTGTCAATGTGTTGGCACACTGTTGTACTTACAGTGTGATGGACAGCCAAGCATACAGTTTAACAATGGTGACAGACCATCACATTACCCCAGAGTAGGAGATTATAGGTACAGGTTTATAGTCTCACAAATACCTATCTGACACATACCGGTAATAATTTATTTTGAGAATAATTTTTTTAAATTAAAAAACATATACCAGAATTTGTCCAACCAAAAAATATGTTTTGCCAAAAATGTTGCAACTGTTTAACATAATGAACACACCCTTGACAGACACATTTAAAGAGGCTGTTTCAGACTTTTAGCATAGTGTCTGAGCCAAGACTACATATTAATAATAGTGTTCATATTCCCGTTTGTGCTCTCACCAGGCATCTTACTGCTAGTTGTACCTGGTTTATTTCATCATTGTTTGCAAAAATGTTATTACAGTAACATTTGCCATTGAGATTATACACGGGGTAAACTGAACTGTTGCCCAAAACCAAAATATTGACCCAGATATAGGAGTTCTCTACCATTACAGCCTTAACAATAACATATAATATGTGAGGTGAAATTAATGCTTTCACTACATGGAAATTAGCTGTGTTAGTAAGCCTGTTCCAGCTACTTTATCAGTCAAATATTTTAACACTTACCCATTCAATGGGTAAGTTCGACGAAACAATTGACTGGTACTGTAAATATCAATATACAAATCACCAGGCATGGAGGCAATGACTATTTTATTCTTTCAATGTGTAACATGAAATAAATTCAATGCCAATACATAATGTCACAGGGAAGGCCTGAAAAAGTATAGTGCTTGCAGTGATAACAATATGCCTATGATCTAGCACTTTTTTGCATAAGATACATGCTATATGTTTTATGCTATGAAACTAGATGAATACTGCACTGCTAAATACATGATAGTGTTGATAGATAAAGAGAGGACATGGGGCATCCTTTGGAATTTGCAGATGTTGTTGTAGGGATGGGCGATAAAACGATAACGATATGTCTGGCGATAATCAATATCACGTAATCAATATCAATAAAAAATGTGTTTGATAAAATTTCCAATCATTTCCTTTGCTTCGTTGGAAGAAACCAATGGTTGCAAGCAATTTTGGTTGCATAAACAAAGGCACTCACTCTCTGTTAACCTAGCAACGTAGCGAGTGACACGCTAACAGCCAATCATTTAACAGTATCAAGTTTGGTTGCGCAATATTATTGTCTCATGAGTCGTGTTGGATTCTTCAGTAACTGAAACTGATAAGTGGAAAATTAGTGCAGCAGCAAGCGAGGAAATCGTTGATAAAATGGGAAAAGTCAGCTAGCCAGTATGGCAGTTTTTTGGTTTAAAAAAGTCTGACCGTAGTCAGACCAATGTTGTCTGCAAATTATGCAAAACCGTTGTCCCCACCAAGACTGGTAATATCACAAACTTGTTTTCCCCACCTTCTCAGGTCTTAGGTTTCTCTGTTTGTATTTAACACTCTGCACTATTGTATTACACTTTATTAAGCTTATTCTAATTTTGCACCTTAGTGTAACAGATAATTGTTAAGTGTTCATTGTGATTTTAGACTTATGTTTACATTTTAATTATTTGAGTGTTTTCCATGGTTGTGTTGACATGTCTGCCTTTATAATTGAGGAGATTATAATCAGTGGAAGGTTAAATTCAAAATAAAAATGTTTACATTTAATATTTTTTTCCTGCTTCTTATTCTAAATAGGTCATAAAACAGATCAATAATTATCGATATCGACCGATATGAAACACTTATATCGTGATGGAGTTTTCAGCCATATCGCCCAGCGCTATGTTCTTGGTAAGTGATGAATCTGCTTGGTTCTAATATCACTTACGGCACCTCTAAACAATCCTGGGAAAGTGGACATGTAATTCTAACCACCACTGGCCACAACAGATTTTTATTAATTAAGATTGGCTTTAAAGGTTCATTGGTAATATACTGGAATGAAATGCATGAGTCAGACAGGGGGCCAGAGAGACTTTGCAATTAGCGGTTTTCGAAAACCTGGTTTTGAAGACTTTGACTCGCAGATGAGCTTCAACATAAAAAGGGAACATGTGATGAGTGTCATTATGTCAGTCTTCTTCTGTCGCAAAGCTCCAACACCCTCCTTAATGAATAAACAAGAATGTGCACTCTGCAATTCTTGATTTAATGGCGGCGTTGTTCACTTTGCATGCCGCTGCTACTGAAAAGGCTTTCTTAAGGTAGGTACAGTAACTGCTCAGCTCATAGTGATGAACAGACCTAGGCTATTTCAGTGCAGTCTGGCTGTCAGTTTACCTGGCTGACAGGTCTTTCTTGGAAAGCTAATATGGGTATGTCAACAAGCTTTTTAACATTCCTCTATGGCAACTATTTGCTTTAGCAGTGGTGAAGGCCGTAGATTTCCATAAAGGGTAATGGCATTCTCAAAGAGTCCGACGGCACAAACAGGACATCGGTTTTGAAAAGGTACAGAAACTTGATTAGGCTTTGGAACAGGGCAGCTGCAAAATGTGCTCAGGTTGCTGTGGTGCATTACCACTGTCAAAGGCAGAGTGCTTTTCTTTCAGACTGCAACCTCACATTTTAAAGGGAACTTTAGAAATGTAGTAAAATAAATAAACGCCATTAAGCAGAGTCATGGCTGACTACGTTTAGAAGAACCAAACCCAGTATCCTGGCATTACAAGCACCTTTCTCCACAAACAAATTAAATAAACCAACATTACAAGGACCACGCTCGGCCATTAAATCCATAAAGTGGCTGTGATGTTCCACAGTGCTGAGAACTGAAGAGCATGCACCTCTTCCCTGTGTTCACCTGCTCCTGCCTGCTAACCTCTGATGTCATTAGAGTTGGATGAGGGGATGGGGGGGCGGGAAGGTGGCGATAGTTCTAGGCTTAATGAATTCCGCTGCGTCCTGCCGCTCCCCCACCTAGTTAACCCCACCCCCTTCGATGCTCCGGGTGTCAAATTAAAACAGGCGGGGAAGGAGAGAGCATTGAGGCAGGGAAGGATTGTCTTCTCTCTCACCCAGGCCTCTGAATCACCTTCAAATCACCTAATGCAACCAGATATTTATAAAGAATACCTACAATACAGGGCTACACTAATAATGATACCATTACGAATCACTCCAAACCATAAACCAAGTACAAAGACTATTTACTGGACCTAATATTCTGCCATTTCCCTTCCAGATTAGATAAATATAGTAAGCATTGTCCAGTAGCCTAGCCTGTCATAGTACTACCTGATGCTGTTTGGCTCTCTAACGGTTTAATGGCTGACTTTTGTGACTCAACAGAGATGTGTGATCCAGCATGCTATGCTTATTCACTCCAGAGCCGGCGTTTAGTTTTTCTTGGCAGGCCACATCTCATTAGACTAAGAGAATGCGCTACCTTAATTAATGATATGTAAATATCCTTGAATTGGCCACATTTGCATATTAAGAGAGATTTGCAGAATCTGTAGAGTAATATATTTTAATTAGGCATTATTAAAAATAATGGGAATTTCATTTCTCCTGGCAGGTTGTTTGGTGTGAAGTGCACGTCGCGCCCAGTGTCTTGACTGCTGAACCAAGCTATAGTGAAACACGAAGGCAGGAAGCGCTCTCTCTCTCTTTATTTCCTCTCTATCTCTCTCGCTTGCTAGCTCTCACATAATACACTCGCATATTCCTGGAGCTGCCAGAGCATTCCCAGGGGGTCTTCACATCACAACATGCTAGCTTTGAGGGGGGCGGTGTGTGGTGGTGTGTCTGTAGTGTGCTGTGTGTGTTGTTGGGAGGTGTCCCAGATTGGCTTAATTTCATCTCCTCTTTATTTTTTTTCTTCCTAGAGTATTGGGAATGGCTTTCAGACACGGAACACTAGTTATGTTGGCAGTTATGTTAATGGCATGCCATTAGGCCATGATTCTGTATGAGCAATTGGGGAGAGAGGGCACGTTTTCATGGAAAAAGTCAATGCCGGGGCTACGTATGCTTGATCCCTTTCCAGTAGACGCATTTCCATCACCGGAAAGCCCTACTGTACCTGGCAAAGCACGGGGAGCTTTTATCTGTTCTCTGCTGTGATTCAAATCAATCTTGTCTTGGACTAACACAAACTCGTTTGTCATGAAATGATGCAAACTGTTATTAATAGTCATAGCAGATGTTCATATCTTTTTAGGGTTGCATTTCCAGAGCTTTTGTGACAAAGATAGACGAGGGGACCTCAACAGCTGAGGGTTTCTGGTTTCCAGTATGTTTAGTGGAATAGATGTTTAGTAATAAGGCTGGTTGGCTTGAACCAGAACGGCAGAGGAAACCAGGAGAGAGAGATCCTTTGGCATTTCTGATGTGTAGTCAGCAGCGTGCTGACGTTATTGATCCAGGACCTCCAGATTCATAATGAGAGCTGCTGGTGAAACTGCTCCCTCCCACATCTTTATTTATAATGCTTCCCCCTCTCGTCCTCTCCTTCTCTCCTGCTTCCTGCAGGATTCGGGCTTGTCTTTATTCTCAATGCATTATTCTTTTATTATTCTTTTACAGCCGCCTTATCGGGTGTATTTCGGCATGGATAAGACCTGTCAGCTTTAGGCTGGTGGGTTTGATGTGAGAGTTCTTATAGGCCTGGAGGGGGCGGACGGAAGGGGAGTGGGAGGGGGTATAAAATGCCCCTGTCACCCTCCTCGCTCTGTCTTTGAGACGGACTCACTTTCGCTCTCTCTCGCTCTCCACTATCTCTCTCGGGCTTAATGAGAATCTCTCTCTAATTGTGTGAGCGGGCGGCGGTGCGGCGTGGGAGATGGGGGAGGGCGGAGGGGTTAGATTGTGATACTGGCTACGTGACCGCTATGCTGATGGAGGCAGGGGTTCAATAATTTAGGCCCTGACCTTAATGGTACTGTTAAAAAGCTCATCCGTCTGGAGAGTGAAGACTGAGGCTCTTAAAGGTGCAGCGCAGAATAGCGTGAGGCTGTGGAGGTGGCTAGGGAGGGAGGTGTGCGAGGGGGACGGATAACGGAGGGCACCAGTGGGAGCGTCTTTCATCCCTGGCTCCGTGAGAGAGGAGGGGATCATGGGGATGTTTTCAGTTGTTTTACATCCAAAAGCATTCATCCTCTTAGATATTTGAATGAATTTTGCCATAAGCTTCTGGTTGTATTTTGTTTCTGCCTGGTGCTGGTGCTAATCCATTCCATCCGTCCCTCCATTTTATGAGCCAATGCTTTAGAATTCTTTCTCCAGTCAGAGACACCAGACGGAACAAAGAAGGAGCGCGGTAACGAGTGGCTTTAATCTGCTTGTAGAGCTTGTTTTCCCCTCAGAGCCTTAAGGCCATACACATTGAGAATTCGGACATCCGTCGATTTGATTCGGAGACGTTAATGTCAAGGCTCTATGCATCTCTCCCGCTCTCTCTTTCTCTTGCTCTCTCCATCTTACTTCACACTCTCTTACACTCCATCTTTCTCTCTCCTTTCCCCCTCTGCTCCTTCTCTTTCTTGCACTCTTCTTAAGCCCAAGCGAGCAATCTTTTTCCTTCCTTGATGGTAGGATGCCACCATCTTAACCCCCCCTTCCCACCCCCCGCTTGGCGGATGATATATTAGATATAACCAATTCAATGTTATGCAGCTAGGACACGACAGACGCCCTGGGGACATAAACACACACATTTTAATACACTCCTCACCAGGAGGCCCAGCCAGCTGCCCGCCCGCGGCCGCCCAGGGTCTCCTCTCCTCTCACACACTTAATTATTAATGGAACAGCCCTGGCAACTTAATTAAATAATAATGACAACCACCCTCACTGCAAAGGAATGGGACAAGGGCGAGTCATGGAAGGATGTTGCTTTGTCAAAACGAATGTGCCCTGAATGAGCGAAGAAATAAACAGGGACTACAGACTAGCAGTCAGTCCAGCGATATTGTACGCAACCAATACCAAAATGATAAAATAATGTTTATGTCTGTAAAAAATAATTGTCACCCTGGCGGATGTAATATGATGAAATGCTAATGTAAAAAATAAACAATCTGGTTTTGCCTTTTCTGATTACCAATTTTTGTACAGCAACCTATCTTGTAAGGTTGGGGGTTAGCTAGGAATTTAACCATCAGTCATTTACCATGAGAGTCAGGTCAGGCTGTGGTTAGGTAGTTCAGCCATTACTGCCTGCTACTTTAGAAATAATGATTGTGTCAGGATTATGGATTTCTGGCACCTTCAGGGTCACACAGAGGAAGTACTGTACTCAGACTTTGACGTGATGAAATGTGACGTTATCTTTTACTTGGTTTCATTAGATTCACTGGAGATTACACACTGTGGCTCTTCCTACCCTCCAAGCCTGGCTGGTTTAGCTCTGCTCCACTACCATGAGAAACCCACCTGCCCTGGGGCCTGTACATTTCCTGCTCCCATCTCGTGCTTGTTTCCCTGGTTCATGTCTGTTTTAACATGTAATTAATTATTCAGATTCATATTTGGAATCACATTTGGAGTGGCTGATTCAAAGGCACTGGCATTTTTTTTTCTGCTAATGGCAAGTAAGCTCCACCATTAAATTGAAAAATAGGCCCATTGTGTCTGCTAACTTGGTGGCGGGTTGCTATGAAGGATGGCGACAAACTTAAGTGTTTAAATCGGTGAATTGAAATTAATGCCCCTGCAAAACCGGCCTTGCTGATGATACAAGTGAATATTCCAGGAAAGTAAATGATTGTTTGTTTGTACACATGGAATATTATCCAAAGACTACATTTCACCTAATTTGGACTTTTGCCAAAACAAAAATCCTAGAGGGGACTGAAAGGTCTGAATTAACAGTCTATAGCAGGTACATTTTTTTCCTTCCTAACTTAAGAATCTTAAGAATCAATTTTCTATCTTCTTGTATCTGTCTTGAGTGATGGCTATTGATTTATATTAATGAATCTATGGAATTTTCAACTTTAATCCTACATTTTTCATGTCGATAGGTCTCTTTCCTTCTTATGTGCTGGTGACTAGGTTTGCACATTTTGGGGAATATTCAGAGGTAGAAACTTTCCATAAGAATCAACAGGAATATATGGGAATTTATAAACATCTATGCAAATTAATATTAATACAATTTAAATGTAGATGTTTTTTGCATTGGACATGCAGTGCCTTGCATAAATATGCTCTCCCCTTGGACATTTCCAGATTTTGTAGTGTGACAACCTGGCATGAAATAGGATTGTATTGGGATTTTAACCATTTGTTTTACACAATATACTGAACACTTTGAAGATGCAACATATATTTATTGTGACACAAAACTTGCATGATCTTGAGATGCTCAATAGCATCTCATTAGTTAACAAGATCTTGAGAATCAACTGTACATGTGATGGAAGAGTACACTGTGCATGCAGAGGGTTGCAATGTTATTGATTTGGGGACAGATTAACCAACATATGCCATAGGACCTAGAATTGCCTTATTTTTATCCCACAAAAAAGGTTAACTGTTATAAGATAACATTTTAAATGAATTTAAGCTAAATTCCTCAAATTAAGGGGCTGAACTTCACATGAAAAATGTATTGGAAAATTCTGGAAATTTAACTGAAAGTTTGCTCTCTGCAACCCTACTTGTGACTTATCGAGACACCTTCAGAGGTCTTGCCTCAAGTCCCATAATTTATTTACACACATTTTTATTTTATTTATTCATGGTACTTTTGTATTTAATAATTTAATGTGGAGAAATGCTTACTTTTTTCAAAGAATAAGTGCCCGGTATGTGAGGATTTGACAGTGTGTCCGGTGACAAGTCTCACAGAGCTACTGTTGTTGTTGTTATCAGTGAAGGCTGATACATATATTGATTGACCATCCATATGCACTTGTAGCTAAAGGCCAGGACACAGTCAGAGTCATTGTAAAAGTCAGAGTCTATAAGAGCCTGTTTTTGTCCCTTCTATTCCCTTAGAATTGACTGCCGGCGGTTGAGAGGGGTATTTATTTTCTTCAGTCTTTGCTCTGCTATCCCGGAGTTGGCAGAGTGATTCTGTAGAATAGAAACATTATGGACTGTTACTGTCAAAGTGTTAAATGTGATGTATAGAGCTGGGGGTTCCGAGTGAAGAGGGGGGAGGAGAAGGGGAGGTGAGCGACGGCACCGCCAGGCAGCCGTGACTGCAGCAGCAAGGTGCTCCTGGGGAAAAAAAAGAGGAGGGAGATAAAGCAGGGAGGGACGATGCAGACGAGAAAGAGAACGACGATGTAGTGAAGAGAGGGAACAGGAGATATCGAGGGAGTGAGACGGGGGGTGAGGGATGCTGGGTAATGTGGTAGGAGGTAATGGGTTCTCTCAGCCCACTGGAACCGAGGGGAGATCATTAGGGGGAAGCCGTCGCCCCTCACTGTCACCCTCCCCTTGCTGCGTCTCGACGCCGTTTACCCCCCTCACCTCACCGGGGACCCATCAGGAAGGAAGGAGCAGTTTGTGTTTGTGTGCGAGTGTGTGTGTGAGTGTGTGTAGACAGGGAGTGTTAGGACACAGTGCCAGTGTGTTTGGTGTTCGCTCACCGTAGCAGATGCACATTGGCAGAGTGGCTCCATGCAGAGGATGGTGATCTGGTGAGTGGCTCATCGTATTAGGGAGGGATTACCTACATGCTGTGTCTTTGTAAATACCCCCCCACCCACCCACACACACACACACACACACACTCTCACACACACAGACAGGTAGCCGCAAAAATGGCACAAACTACATCCCCCAGCAGGCCTTTTATGTCAATTACAGGCACTGAACCACATTTATGTAGGATTCAACTATTAATTTGGCCCCAATTAAAGAAATATAACCAAGTATAAGTTTGGCTGATTGCTTTTTTAGTTGTAACTCCTGTAAAACAAGCGAAGCCTTGGCAGACCATCATTCAGACGTGTCAGTCATCCGGTCGTCAGTAAGGTGAACGTGTAAGACGTGAAGGAGTGTGGGGGTCGACAGGCAGGGTTCCTCCTCAGACAGGAACAGTTAACATCACTCTCAAATACTGGTCCATGTTTCCCCCCGGTGCGCTCTATCTCCTTGTGACAGAAAGAGAGATGATATTGTATATTTTGAACGTATGTTCATATGTTGTCTAATTATTTTAAATACATAGCCTAGACATTGTGACATCGTATTTGTTGTTGCTGTTATCTTACCAGTTAATTGCACTAAGAGGGCTTCTTATTTACGGCAACAACTGTAAGATTCTTGGACCTTGAAAAGTGATTAGAAGCTTATCGGCATATCATGGCATCTCTAGATTTTATGTTTAATTATTTAGATTTTATTTCACATCGGCTCAGCTAGTGGTTAAAGGTTAAAGAGAACATGACTTAATCTATTCATCTGATCCTTCTGATGTCAAACACTCACTGAGTGATGGTGAGAAATATGATCCCACCAATAAAACAGAGCAATTATTCCCCATTGACAACCTTCAAAAACCATTTTTATGACCGATTCAGCTGAATAAAACTTTATTACACTAGTGGAAGAGGACACTGTGGTTTTTGCATAGCTTGTCTAAGCTGCCAAGATTTTATATGATGGCGGTTATTGCACCTCTGTGACATTTTCAACTTTATTGAACAAGACTTTAAAATCTGGTAGGCAGTATATAAAATGTGAGTAATGTTTTAGTTTCAGACAGATGAATGTCCCTGGTTCCCGTGTACTGTAGTTCAGTTCTGTCTGAAACAGACGGTCACCTAATTTGAGATCTGTCTTAAACAGACGGATACCATAGTTGAGTTCTGTCTGAAACAGACGTTCCCCTTAGTTGAGTTCTGCCTGAAACAGACGTTCCCCTTAGTTGAGTTCTGTCTGAAACAGTCACATTGGTTGAGTTTTGTCTTTAACAGACGTTCACTGTTTTTTTTATACAGATGGTCAGCTTGTCTAAGTCCTGTCTGAAACAGACATTCCCATTAGTTGAGTTCTGTCTGAAACAGACATTCCCCTTAGTTGAGTTCTGTCTGAAACAGACATTCCCCTTAGTTGAGTTTTGTCTGAAACAGACATTCCCCTTAGTTGAGTCCTCTCTAAAACAGATGGTCACCTTAGTTGATTTCTATCTGAAACAGACAGTCACCTTACATGAGTTCTGTCTGAAACAGATGTTCCCCTCAGTTGAGTTCTTTCTGAAAGAGACGTTCCCCTCAGTTGAGTTGTGTCTGAAACAGACATTCCCCTTAGTTGAGTTCTGTCTGAAACAGACAATCACCTTAGTGTATTTCTATCTGAAACGGAGGGTCACCTTAGTTGATATCTGTCTGAAACAGACAATCACCTTAGTGTATTTCTATCTGAAACGGACGGTCACCTTAGTTGATTTCTGTCTGAAACAGATGGTGACCTTAGTTGAGTTCTGTCTGAAACAGACAATCACCTTAGTGTATTTCTATCTGAAACGGACGGTCACCTTAGTTGAGTTCTGTCTGAAACAGTCAGTCACCTCAGTTGGTGTTCAGGTCTCTTTCACTCTGAACGCAGGATGCCATGGCACAGTAGTTTTAGTTTTTTGGGAATTCAATAATATCATTAATATATATATATATATCCTCCTTTTCCTTACTTGTCTGTGTGTGCAACAGATTAGGACTGAGACAAGGTGAGAAAAAGAGCGTGAGATATAAAGAGAAAGAGTGGTGAGAGAGGGGCAAGAAAGAAAGGCAGAGAAAGAGAGGGATAGAAAGAGAGGGAGAGAAAGAGAGGGAGATATCGTCCCTCTATGTAATTAAAGTGGGGTATGTCAGGATGACTGGGTCTTTGTGTGGGCCCATATGTTTAGGTGCTGATACGGGGGGATTATTCTGTTTAAAAGGCTGATAACATGCTGTTTATAACCTTGGCACAGACCAAGCCTTAATCTGGCAGGAGCACATCTCCCCCTAAAAACCTACCCCCTATGACCACCATACACCACACACAGCATCCCCCACCCCACTACCAACACACACAGTTCTCATAGAAACTACACATATAATGGCAACTGAAGGCTTGACTCAAATACACACTGCGAATAGCCTATCTACACCCTTTCTGTCAAGATGGATAGGTGTTCTGTAAATGCATGATATACTCTACCTATATGTGTAATATATTATTCTATGTACACAGAGCATATCACAATACCTTTAATGCTAGCAACATTTCAAGGTGCTGTAGTAACTCTGTGGCCTTGCATTGTGTTTCCTGTCTCATGCCAGACAGTGTATTTAGTTGGCTGTTACAATGCTCATTATTTCTATTCAACATTCTGCTATTGACTAGAAGCCAACCTTGCGCATTCCTGTTCCCATTTTTGTACAACATTATTTCTTTTCTATTTTTCATGTTTTTCTTCTCTTATCTCTGACTGGCATGTTTTGTTGATGTTCCACATTGTTTTAGTAATTTGTTTTTGTTTGATTTAATGAGTTTTGTTCATTTTATTCTGCTGTCGCCACCCACATGGAAGTATAATATATTGACATACAATATATTTCAAAAACATATTTAATATGATATACAGTATATAATATATTTTGAAATAAGTTTTACTTATATATGTCTGTACTGTATATTCTTTACATATATTTAAATATTTTTAATTTGAGCCATTTTTAAATATATACATATTTCTTACATGTACTGTATATAAATATACATACATTTACATACGTTACCTATATGGATGTTTTATATATATATACATATATATAATATTTTAACTCACAGCCTATCTCACCAAACAGAACGGTCTACACTACTGTTGGTAGACATGAATGTCCTAAACAATTACAAAATACCGGAAATATAGTACTGTGCGAAAGTCTTAGGCACTTGTACAAAAACATCTATAAATGGAAAATGCATACAAAAAAATAGTATTGAAATTTCTAACTATGAAACTTATACTATAAAGAGCAGAAAAAAGTGAAAAACTAAAATACAGTATCTATACAAAAATGTTACGTGTCACACCCTCACATATTAGTTTGATTGATCTTCACTCAGTTTAATTCCTTCTACACCCATTTCTGTTTCAGTTAATCAGGTTGGTTCTATCAGTGCATTATGTTATTGACCATTAGCATACCTGTTTGTTATCATTGTGTCACTATGCACTGGCCGATTTACCAAAAGGAAATCAGGTTTTATCTATAATGCAGTCTATTACGGAATGTTATTTTCTGTCATAAATGTATAAATAATTCTCTCTAGCATTGCATTTTATGGCAAATTAAGGTTTGGTAATACATACTGTACATTGCTCATGTCTGCCGACACACTAATTCAGAACACAAAAACTGAATTATTACAACTAGATTTGAGTCAGACAATATCTAGGGTGCCTAACATGTTTGCACAGTACTGTATAAGACAGAACAAACTGGCAAAATTACAATGCAATTACAGTTTCCAAACAATCACAAACATGAAAATTAGCCAGCTGAAAAGCATGCTGGGATTGCTAACAATTCTGCATTTGACATTTTCTGTAAATAAATTCTCTGAATGACAATATTTGTATATCGAATTTTAGAAGAATTTTTCTCAGTCGGATTCGACACTGAACAAAAATATAAACACTTTTGTTTTTGCCCCCATTTATCATGAGCTGAACTCGAAGATCTAAGACTTTTTCTGTGTACAAAAGGCGTATTTCTCTCAAATATTGTTCACAAATTGGTCTAAATCTGTGTTAGTGAGCACTTCTCCTTTGCCAAGATAATCCATCCACCTCAAAGGCGTGGCATATCAAGATGCTGATTAGAGAGCATGATTATTGCACAGGTGTGCCTTAGGCTGGCCACAGTTAAAAGCCACTCTACAATATGCAGTTTCATCACACAGCACAATGCCACAGATGTGGCAAGTTTTGAGGGTGCTCCCCCACAGTGATTTAAAGCCACAACATGTGGATTCAGCACCACGGTCAGCTCCACATTCTGAGGAATCACAAACAATTCAGTAGGATGCGGAGCTGGCCGTGGTGCTGAAAATGCTGTGTGATGAAACTGCAAATTTTAGAATGGCCTTTTATTGTGGCCAACCTAAGGCACACCTGTGCAATAATCATCCTGTCTAATCAGCATCTATTCCACAACTGTGAGGTAGATAAAATCATAAATTGTTTCATTTATGAATATTTTGTGTTTTCTAACTTTAAATGGATCTGTTGTTATGCTAATTTTTATATAATTTAATTTTTTTGTTTTTACTAACCTAATTAAACAGTCAGAAATCACGAACAATAGATTCAGAAAACTATTCTATAGAACTGAATTTTCCATCCAAAACTGTAGACATTTCTGTACACCCTGAACCAGTGAGCTGATCAGATGTGGTAAATTCTGTGGTTGTGTTAGACTGAACAACTAAGCCTACTCTACTCTGTTACAACCAAAGGTGTAACTTTTCAGCTACACTTAATTTCAAGATTAAAGGAAAATCTTAATATCCATAAATTCCTCCAATGATCATGTAGCTCCTTAAATTGATTTTCAATTAACTTAAACTGACAGGGGGTGGATGCAACTGCATAGTGTCTAGCTGTTTAGTTTCCTAACATATGGAGGAGACCTCAGTCACACTCAGCCTCATGGAGAGAGAGAAGCAGAGGTCCTCATCAGACCACCACAGTGACTGCTACCCTAACTGTCAGCGGCGCCTCAACCTGCCACATGTCTGCCTTTTCTGCCTTGTGATAAATGAAAGTGAGCCTGTGTGTGTGTGTGTGTGTGTGTGTGTG
>JACXGM010012941.1:0-23522 GCA_016801145.1 Umbra pygmaea
GCTCAGTAATACTCATTACGTATAATACCTCGCAAAGAGGAGAAGGTTGGAGAGCGTTCTTATACAGACCAAAGATGAGCAGGTGTTCAGTATTCCGGTGATCTAGCTCTAATGACAGGGGTGCGTTCATGACGCGCGGGTTCCAGAGTGTTGTCAGTGACTGCCTGTTGTAGTGACGGAGCATGTTGCAACGTCACACCCATAAGGGATGTTGTCACAATAAGATGGTCCAGGTGGAAGCTAGTGGCATGTAATACGGTGTTATTGTCAGTTTCCTTATGGTAGATGAAAGTATCAAATCTTCTTTCACCATTCACAGTGATTAATAGGTCTAAAATATTTATAGTATGGTGAATATATTCCAAAGTAAATCTCAGATTAGGGTAAGTATAACGGTCCAGGAAGGGAGAGGAGGCAGGTGCAGTCACAGAGTTTATTTTCCAAAACAGAGGCAGGAAATATCGGAACAGGAACACTGGCAGTAACATAGGCTTGACAACGACAGTCAATATACAGCAAGGTCTAACAGGAAACTCAGAGCTTAAATACCAGTCAACAGATAATCAGTCCTCATTAAAAAAATCAGGTGCAACTGTGTGCATAAGGCTAGAGTGCCATAGAGAAACCTAGAGCCTCTGACTGCTAATGAACAGGGAACAACACATAGACCTTAATATTCAGGAGAAGCAGAAAGGTGGAAACGGCAAGGCAGGGACGGAGACGTCACAGTAAGTGGCATTGATGTATTTATGAAAGTACTTAAGTTGATCTTCACTGCCAACAAACCCCAAGAGGATATTGTCAATAAATCTATGATAAAACAATATATTAGCAGCAGAAGGGTTATTATTCAATATGAATCTTTCCTACCATAACCCCATGTATAAATTTGCACAATTGGGAGCAAACGGCGACCCCATGCTTGTACCTTGTGTTTGTAGAAAATATTTTTTGTTTAACATGAAGTAGTTCGATTTCAGAATGAACTTTGTGAGTTTTATCAGCAGTTCAACAGGCAATTCATGTTTCTTGGAATCCAAATAAAGGTCTATAGCTTCCAATCATGTGGGATGTTGGTATACAAAGCCTCAACATCAAATGTCACCAGAAAAGAGCATTCAGGCATACAGATATTAGTCATAGAGTTTAGGTCATCAGCAGTATCTGACACATAAGATGGTAAAGGTTTCACAATGTCCTTAATGTCAAAATCGACAAATTGACTCATAGGTTCTGAGAGTGAATTTTTATTTGCCACAATAGGTCTACATGGGGGATTCAATAACCTCTTATGTATTTTAGGTAATAAGTAGAAGGCCGGAGTTATAGGATGTTCTACTTTTTTTAGTCAGCCAATGATTTTCTAATGCTTCATTCAGGATATTGTCCCTCTCTTCCACAAAAACATCCAGTGAGTTAAGCGGCAACTGTTTATAAAAAGAGGTGCTGGCTTAATTATAATATTTTGATTTGCCTTTAATTCATCAAGGGCCTTCTGTTCTGGTAAACTAATATTCTGTTTACTAATTTTATTCAATCTAACAGTAGCTTCAATATCTCTCTAAACCAATTTACTAAATGTGGCCATGGTGGCACCAGGTGGCATAAAAGTAGATTTTTTCTTAAATGTCTTGAGAGACATATTTGTATTCATTTCCACACCTTCGTCTCCAGAATTCGGTTTTGCCAGCCCATCGAGGCGACCGGCTGAAACACCCCTTTTACTCATGTTTCGTTAAGTGTTGGTGGTATTTTTCACCATTATCTTATTACTATATTCTTAATCTGTTTACATACTTATATTAATTACAAGGATGATACTGAAGATAGAAACTTGGCATACACATACACATGAACATATCATTTGTCATTTTAGGGGAGTGCAGATCTCGTCAACAGTGTACCAGTGCTGGCTGCGCGGCCCCCTTCTCTGGTACCGGCTGCTCCACCCCCTGTTCTGGTGTGGGCTCTTTCGGCCCCTTTGCTTGCATCAGTGGTGCCTTCCCTTGTTGCCAGTTCCCTCTGCACCCCCTCCCTGTTGTTTGGAGGGGGTCTCTTTGGGAGCTGCTCCTTGGGCGGGGTACTGTCACAGGTTTAGGCTGTGGCAGGCTGGGCGAAGAGCGCCCAATTGTGTTTGATTGTTGCTTGTGCTGTTAATTAGGCCTATTCCAGTCACTCTTCAAATATCCAATAACAGTGTCTAATTGTCTGGTCAGTGTTTGCACCTGTTAGTCATTATAACAAGGGCCTGTGTTTGTCAGTATGTGTCTGTTTGGATTTTCTCTCTGGATCGCTACTACCGTAAATGTATGTAAGTCTGTTCCACCCAATTTATGATGTTATTCTAGATAACTGCACCCTGGTTTGCACACCTTTATTTTCATGTTTACTATTAGTCTTCCATTTGCACCTGCTTGTATATACTTCTGTTGAACTACCAATAAACTCAGTAGTTTGCCTTGGATTTCCTTGTTTGCCTCCTACCTTACCTCAGACCACTACAGTACTTTTCTATATAGAACAAACATGGTTATTCCCAAATCTATGTGTTCACAAAAATGAATGAGATGAATTAGTCTTACACCATGGAAACAGCAAGCATCATCTGTGTTTCAGCACATGTTTTTTGTTTTTGTCTTTTAACTTTTCACTCACCCTTCCCCCAAGAAATGGCCTGTTTGGGAACCTCTGCTCTAGAGAATACATTTTTGGATAAAAACTCTTTACACAATACAGTCATCAATTTACAATACTTCTGTTTGTTTTTGCAGAGCTTAAGACACAAAAGCTGGTAAAAGGTAAAAAAAACTAATATACGCTACCGGTACTTAGCAAAATCTTGTCTTAATTTTTTTTGTCTTCTGCATTAGTGTGTTAGTAGAAAAGAGCAATTTCCAAACATAAAACAATTTCAGTGATAGAGACAAGTATTTGTATTTTGTTGAAGTAACATTATGTAATAGTACGGAGCCCCCCTAGGCCCACTTAGAAAAAAAAAATATTATCTCGTGGCCTCAAGATAGTCTATCTCGTGGCCTCAAGATAGTCTATCTTGAGGCCACGAGATAGTATCTCATTGTAATCAGTGGTTGAATTGGTTCTCCGGGGCTCAGCTCCGGCGCATAAGCCTGCTCGGATGTGCCTTCTTCCAGTCAGTTGCCTCTTGGAAATATGTCAAATTTAATGAAAGTGATGCTTTTGAAAACATGATATTTCTGACAATAAATTAACTATTTTCTAAATGGCATGTCTATTTTGTCTCGGTGGAGCTGAGATGAGAACGTATTCTTGTTCAGCTACTTAATCTCGTGTTCAGTCGACCATCGCGACCATCGCGCACCACTCGCGCATTGCGCTTCAATGTAGGATTTATACGTTCAGACCGAACGCTAATTGAGCGTGAAATTCTCTTCTATCGCATGTAGTTGGACGCTTGAACAATTTGAATCCACTCGCTTGTCCAAAGCAAATAGGACGCGCGAACAAAGCTAGTGTTTGAAGTGAAATAGATGCACATTCAAGGCAGAGTTGGTTGAAGTGTTCGGAGAGAGGAACCTGCTCAGCGCCGGCGCCAGGCATTTTCCACTTATGAGACATACAGTAGACAAATCACCATACTCTTAAAACTATAAATAAGAAAAAGCACATTTAATGTGATAATATTGCTCTAATTCTTTGTGTCAAATGTTCAGCTTTGTAAATAGTCCAAAGCAAAAGTACAAGGCTGGGTTCATCCGTTTTGGGAAGTTTTTATTAAAATCTATGACCAGGTAAAGGCGATTATAAATAACCATTGACCATAAGGAATACATTTGACTCTTTGTTAAATGTAGCAAGGCGGAGATCTCCAGTTTACTGCTGTTTTTAGTATTTTATTTTTATATTATTATTTAGTTTTTTTATTTACAGAATTATGTGCTAAAAACATTTATAGATTACTGTATATGATATTGATAAACTGTATCAGTGCAGTATTTCATACCAATAAGCACCCATTGAAGAAAATGCCTCTTGACAATCTGACTTTTAAAGTAATGCTATTGGAGTGTGATTTGCCCATACTTATGTTTTGGTCAAAGCATTTACAGTAGCTTTGAATTTCAAATGGTTTAAAAAATAGCATGAGTTTGTCTTATTAATCCTGAGGACAATGATTAGCCCAGTCAGGATTCTACAAAAGAATAATCTGGCCAATATAACTTGCTTCAATATTTTAAAGAATGGGAAATGCCTTTTTAAAGTAGATTAGCTGCGTAGATAAACAACCCCAAAGGTAGACCACACACACTACTTGTTAATGAGATAAACAAGATGAAAGAACTGCTGTCGTTCACACACAATATCCCTTGATGTATGGGTTCACTTTACGCTGCAGCAGTGGTTCTCAACCCCTATCCATTATCCAGGTCCTTTACTGCCCCCCGTTAAATGAGATGTAGGCTAATTGCCCTTAACATTAATGATTATTAGTATTGTTATGATTATTATTGTTGTTATCATCAAAAATCATCTAAAAATCTAAATTGAATGAATAACAACAGATTTATTACCGTAGTTTCCCAGGAAAACAAACAGCAGCCAATCATAAACAGCTAGCAATTTAACATTCAAATCGTAATTATACAACAACAAATCAGAAATGCCAAACAATCATTCTTATGAATTGTTCCAACGGAAAACAAGCTGGCACTTGTCAAGGGGTTAAAGCAGAAGGATTATCTTTCAAAGGAAATAAGTTAAAACTTTTGAAAGTTAGTGAGAGACCTGCAGAGGTGTCTCAGCTGAAATTACGCTGGCTGATGGCGTTGCTGTGATCCACTTGTCAGGTGGCAGGTGTCTGTCTGGTTGTAGAATATTGTTTTAGTTTTATTGGCTAGTTTGTGTTCATATGCATTAACAACATTGTACTGCAGTCATGTCAAAGCCACTTCTATTGAATAGTTTTTTAAAGTGCATCTGGATGCTGGACACCAAGTTGCTTTCGGGGAAGTCCGACAGCAGAATATCCCTCTTGTATTGTGTAACCACTGTGATCACATGGCATTCACGATGTGTGCCTCAGAGAAATGATTGCTTTTAAGAGAAATAAATTCTTCCACGTGTAATACCAAGAAAGAAAGTGTCAATTTTCCAGAGTTTACACAGTACCTGCCATGTAGGACAGATTTCAGAGATGATACTACTCTGACGTCCCATTCCTGTGAAGGCAGCACGTGAGCTGCGCCACAAGAAGCTGATTGAAACACTGAAGAGAAGAAGAGTTATGATACATAAACCATCTCGTCCAAATGCAGTGGCATAAATTGACAGGTTCTAATGTTGCAGACCACATTTATTTACAAGTAGTTCAGGGGTTGACACTAAATTTATTGGCCACTTGTCCTCCGTACATGTAAGTGTGTTGTTTTACTTGTTCGGTAGACAAAAACGACTTGTAAGAAGCAGACATTTCAAGTATTGTGATTAATATTCAGGTCTGTAATTCCTCGAAACAAGCAGCACATATCTCCCCGTGTCACATAGAAACCAGGGAATTTATGGTAAAACAGTACATTTTAATTTGTATTCAGGGAGGTATATTTGTGATTGCCATCACATTTACAACATAAAACATTTTTGTCACACTCTGGCAGGTAGATCATTTGTTTTTATCTACCAGTCACTGATATCACTTGTTTGACAATTTTTTTTTAAATGTCTGTATTTCGAGTTATGCATGTACAGGTGTTGAAGTGATAAATTGTTAAATATAGCACTGTAAGAAATTAACTACATTCCTGCCAAATAGTTTTCCCCTCTAAACTATTTTAAAATTCCTTTTAGTGTGCGAATATAATAGTCAGAAATTAAAAGCATGTGATTAAGTCTCACTATAAAGATGTATTCTTGGTCTCAAATTCAATGTTTTTTCTCCTCTCCTTCTGATACTTGCTCTTTCAATTTCAGCCATTGTGCTCACTTGCATTTTATTAAAAGATGCGATTGTATTGTCCAGCTATTAAACGTCTGAAATACTTTGATTATCACTGTGGGAGATTATGTGTATGCAATTTACCAAACCTCTTTATCAGGGGTAGGCAACTCCGGTCCTGGAGGGCCGAAACACTTCAGATTTTTTATTTTACCTAGTATTTAATTGCAATCACCTGCTTTCCCAGGTATAAACCAGTTCCTTAGTAGAAAGAGGAATCAAAAATCTGAAGTGTTTCGGCCCTCCAGGACTGGAGTTGCCTACCCCTGCTCTATATGCTCATACTTTAGAATACTGTTTTGATGAAGTATTAACAGCAAATTAGCAGTTGCACTGTCTAAACAGAGCTGTCAGTGTAACCCCAAGAAGAGTGCACAGCGGCTAATGTTTGCTATCCATCTCGTACTCAGTCTGAAAGAGCAAAATCGTGTTTAAGAACATGAGAAACAATGGCACATGTCACAAACACACCTATTTCATGGCAAAGAAGACATCACTAGTCACCAATTGCAGATTAATTAGTTAGCTGAATCTCTGCGTTTGATTAGTTATTATTTCTTTCACTTGTCCAGTGGGACAAGTGCAGTCTACATTGTTACAAGCCTTAAAAACAAACACCCCCCAAGGGCACCTCAACACCCCCCCTTACAAAATATTGCTTCCAGCACCCGCCGTTGTGCGCTGAACGCCCCTGTTGAGAAACACTGCCCTATAGAATGGTTGCCACAGGATTAAAACAGCTGAATAGTGGAGCGTCACTGAATGTATGGCTATTGCAATGCATTAGGGTGTATGGAAATATTGTTATAGTGTAATTGGAGTGGCATCCCTATGTTGGCATGTAGGTGTAGTGGCATTGAAATCATAATATAAATTCTGTCAAAAATGTCTTTGTGGAGGCACACCTTATTATAAATATAGTTTTGTTTATTAGGTCATTGACAATCTTGCTTTATAGGTGACAATACAAAGACACCTGGTGATTTCCATGCACAACAAACAAAAAATGGGATTTTCAAACAGACAAAACAATTCATCACAGACATTGAAGGCTGGTGAACCTTAACCGAGGACAATGGGCTCACGTTAATGTCTGGACTGGAGTTATTGGAATGGTATCTCACACAGGTTTAATGTGTAACTCCATTCCATTTACTCCAGTCCAGACATTAACATTAGGTCATCCTCCTCAATTATGTTTCACCAGCCTCCACTGATCACTACTGACAAATAATATAATGTGGTTTGGTCTAATCATAAGGATGTTGAGGATCTCCGACCATCTCATAGTGTCCCATAAGCCTACAGTTCAATCCTCTTCTCTCCTTCTCATAGTGTCCCATAAGCCTACAGTTCAATCCTCTTCTCTCCTTCTTCCTGTGTAAACAGGTATGCAACAATATTGAAGAAAAACATCTTAATCTTAACCCAGTTGGACACCCACCATATTTTGTAGATAGCCTCCCCCAACAGCACAAAGAGGAATAGGGTGATGAAGACGAGGAAGCAGCGGTCTGTGTAGTAGGTAATCTTCTCTCGGCGGGTCTTTTGCTCCCAGGGTAGCATGCTGCGGGCATCTGCATAGCGGCTAAAGTGTAACATGGCATCCTCATCCTCAGACGTCCCGTCCAAGACCTCCTCAGCCCCTGCCTCCCTCTCATTTTCAGTAACTGCATCTCCATGCGCCATTGTTCAAATCTCCCTTTTCAGGGCGAGTGAACAAATCACGTCCCTGATGAACTGCAGAACGGCTGGTGATTAAAGTTTACAGCCCTGATTGTCCCTTCAGGTGATGTCTTCAGTCTGTTGATAAGCACGTACAGATCTGGGACAGTTTGGCTTCTATAAGTTAGTTCGGTTTTTGTCTTTGTGTTTTCTGAAGTGTCTTTTACCAGTATAAATGATGAGCTCACCCATGTGTTCGTCTGCCTTGATTCCTCCTGGTGTTAGACTGGCTATAGGGCAGAGAGTATAAGGCTGATTAAGGTACCTACCTAAGAAGATAGAAGGTATTAAGCCACGCTCAGCAGTTTAAAATCCTCCTTGTTCGGGGAGTGACCCAACATAACAGATGGTGAGAGAGAGAGAGAAAGAGAGAGAGAGAGAGACGGACAGACGGAGGATAAATTGGCATTTGTAAATTATGTCAATGTTTTTCTTTCACAGACAGTTGGCATTTTTGATAGCAAATTGCATAAGCCCTTGCATCTGTGTGACTCGTATGTTAATTTCAAGTCCCTATACTGTACATTTCTGAAAGCTCTTTCAACCAGATCAATACAAGATCAGAGCCATTTCTTCATAATTGTCAACCAGTTAATATTTATCCATGAGTCCGTTGTTAACTTCAAGACGTGTCCTGATGAGCATGCTAAATCTGGACACCAAGTGACAAAGGATGAATATTATTCTGGTCTCACTTTTTCTGACTAGTTTCCTTTTGCCATCAGCAGTTAAGCTAATGTGATCCTTTTATGTGTACATTGGACACTTTCTTGATAGAAATGTGTAATCTACATTAAGACATCTTTAGGAGCGTCACAGATAAAATATTGCCAGTATGTCAATGCACCTGACCCACAAAGGTCTGATCTCTGATTGAAATTAACAAAATATAGTGAAAACATGTTTGTACATGTCTAAAGTGGGAACATTTATAATATCCAAACAACATAATTATTTTGGGAATATAAAAAAACATACTGAGTGTGTTCTTAACATTGGGTGAATGTATTATACTGTGTAGTCCTGATCACATCTAAAAAGTTCTGGATTAGAGAGCGTTTGCCACAACCTGTGCAAATGTTCTGGGAACAAAAATTGGCTATGGTATTGTTTAAAGCCGTTCATCTCTTCACAACCCAGTACACCATGTGTAGTAGTAGTATAGTCCCAACTTCGATTTGATGACAAAGCAAAACTGATTAAGTTCAGTGGTTTTCCACGGTCGTATTAATCATAAAGCAATAATGTGCTGCATGTAAATAATTCACTGTGGAATTAAAATGGGCTCCCTCAGATGCCTGGGGCATTTTCCAATACCTCGTCAGCATTATGAAAATGATGACAACCAAGTTCAGAAGAAAATACTAGAGGTGTCTTGCAGTGTTAATCTTGTTAACCTGAAACAGATTTCTTTGAGTGGAGGTTTAAGTTGCAGATAACCTTGATTGATATATTTACATTGTGGATTATAAGGAACATAAGTTTGACTGTAAAATGAATATGGTTCTAATAAGTAGTCTTCCTGGGAAAGCATAGAGTTATCGATTCAACGTTTGACGTTTTTTGTTGTTGTATAATTCTTTTTTTCAAATCCTATATCTTACAATTAGTAAGGTCACAACACCCCACACAATCACATGTCACTTGCTTAACAATGAAGTGGAAAGATGGTAATACTTTTCATTGACTACTTCAATCAAATGCTTGAAACATCACACCTGCAATTGATACAGAATTCAATAAATGGCATACATGCTTATATTGATAAGATAGTCATTTAGAAGCAAGCCATTTGTATGAATGAGTCCTAGGGTTTGCGGTGATTGTTACTTGCCAATTTGACGAGGATCTAATTAAGAAGCACATTATTCAATATGAATCACAGCTGGCGTCAGACAGTGAAATAAGATAGTCAGTGAAGTGCTTTCTCCACGAGTCCATTCCACTAATGAGGGAAATTACAAAACAGACAGCAGTGTGCATGCTGTTTTCGTCATCCTAGAAGCCACACATGGCTACAAAACACATCATTATTACACTCTGTTTACTTCTTTGACACAGCCTTTCGCAGGAGAAGCTATATAATAATATTGTGCAAGTCCTGGTCAAGGATGGACTGGTGTTTTCTCAGAGAGGGCCGGCGGGCTGGGCTGGTTCGTACAAGGGCTGGTCTCAGTGGGTTTACACAGCATGTAGCGGTTGGCCATCTGGACCAAAGTGGCACGGAACCGCTGTATTCGGAAGGCATAGACCAGAGGGTTGAGGGCAGAGTTCACGTGGGACATGAAGATCCCCATGTACATAATGCTCTTGGGAACCGTACACTTGGGGCAGAAGAAGAGAATGCTGTTCATGATGTGCAGAGGCAGCCAGCACAGTACGAACAGGAAAACAATGAGAGCCAGGGACTTGGCTAGCTTCAGCTCCTTGTTCAAATACTTGCTGGTGTCGCAGGTGGCCTCAGCGCGCATGTTGAGCTGCTTACGGATCACCCTGAAGATCTGGACGTAGAGGGCAATCATGATGGCCAGAGGAACAACCACCCAACCGAAGAAGTTAAAGTAAACCATGTAGTCCATACTAATGACGGCTGTGAATTGGCATGTTATGCTGTCATCGCTGGCCATGCTGAGGTTACCTGTTGTGTGCTCCCTGTGCCAGCCTAACATTGGTACCAGCCCGGTCAGGGTAGATAGCAGCCAACACAGGGACACTGCTACCCATGCTCTCGTCTGGGTTACGATGATGCTGTACCTGAAGAGAACCAGAGGATCAAAGTAAGACAAATATTATTTTATTTATTTATGTTTTTTTATTTCACCTTTATTTAACCAGCTTGGCCAATTGAGAACGGATTCTCATTGGCAACAGCGACCTGGCCAAGATGAAGATTAATAGCGCAAGACAACAAAGTTAAACATGATACACACAAAGTAGAAAATACTAAATGCAGGGTACTCATTGCTTATAGAGTATATTGCTAATACATGCTAATGGTCAAGCAAATATGCAAACCAGTGAGAGATAAAGCTTAGATGTATGATTATCTCCAATCCAATTAATCTGCAAACCCATGGAGAATTGAAATGGTGAACTGCCCTTGCTTCTATAAGGTTCTGTCTTCTGATCTAAATGGTGGAACCAGCCTCCCCTTGATGACAGAGCAGCCTCGACATATGTATATTCTAAAGACTTCTTAAACCATGCAGTATTTTCTGTTGACATTTCTCCAGGGCCAGGACATAAAAGTCCAAGATTTTTCATTAGGAAATCAAATTCAAGAAAAACATTCATTATAAATCGACACTCACTGGCCACTTCATTAAGTACATCTAGCTAGTAACGGGTTGGGACCCCCTTTTGCCTTCAGAACTGCCTTAATTCTTTGTTGCAGAGATTCAACAAGGTGCTGGAAATTCAACAAGGTGCTGGAAACATTCTTCAGAGATCTTGGTCCATATTGACATTATTGCATCAGGCAGTTGCTGCAGATTTGTCGGCTGCACATCCATGATGCAAATCTCCCGTTCCACCACATCACAAAGGTGCTTGATTGGATTGAAATCTGGTGACTGTGGAGACCATTTGAGTAAAGTGAACTCATTGTCATGTTCAAGAAACCAGTTTGAGATGGTGTGAGCTTTGTGACATGGCACATTATCCTGCTGGAAGTAGCCAATGTAAGATGGGTACACCGTGGTCATAAAGTAATGGACATGGTCAGTAACAATCCTTAGTATTTTTACTAAAAGCACCAAAGTGTGCCAAGAAAACATCCCCTACCATTACACCACCAGCATGAACCGTTGATACAAGGCAGGATGAAATTTTGCTTTGATGTTGTTTATGCCAAATTCTGGCCCTACCATCTGAATGTTGCAGCAGAAATCAAGACATACTAGACCAGGCAACATTTTCCAAACTATTGTTCATTTTTGGTGGGCCCGTGTAAAACCTAACCTCAGTTTCCTGTTCTTAGCTGACAGAAGTGGCATCCGGTGAGGTCTTCTTCTGCTGTAGCCCAGCTGCTTCAAAGTTCAAAGTATTGTGCATTCAGAGATGCTCTTCTGCATACCTTGTTTGTAACAAGTTGTTATTTGAGTTACTGTTGCCTTTTTACCAGCTTCAACCAGTCTAGCCATTCTCCTCTGACCTCTGCCATCAACAAGGTATTTTCGCCCAGAGAACTGTGAGTCTCTGGATATTTTCTCTGTTTTCTCCTTAAACTCTAGAGATGATTGTGTGGGAAAATCCCAGTAGATAAGCACTTTCTGAAATACTCAAACCAGCCTGTCTGGCACCAAGAACCATGCCATTTTCTAAGTCATTAAAATCTAATTTCTTCCCTATTCTGAAGCTTGGTTTGAACTTCAGCAGCTCATCTTAACCATGTCCACATGCCTAAATGCATTAACTTGCTGCCAAATGATTGGCTAATTAGATATTTTCAAATAACGAGCAGTTGATTAATTAACGAACAGATGCACTTAATGATGTGGCCAGGAAGTGTATAATACATTCTCAATAACTTACAGTTGTCCTGAGGCATCTTTAGGATTCCCACACTTACTGTAAAAACAAAAAAGATTGCAAGGCCAGGAAAATGTTTGGTTTTCAGTAAAAAATTATAGGTCACTGAGAGAAGAATGTATTTATGATGGCCAATGTGCTTATTGGCTCAATAGACAACCTTCACTACTAATGTTTGCATATTATACAGTAAGATGCTGACAAAATGTGTTAAGTCCTCCAAACAGATTGATTACTGTCCTTTTTTAGCTGTAAGAATTTGCAATTGAAATAGCTCAACACAAATGCTTCAGCCATTGATAGCTTCCTTTTTCTGTCTCGACCAGGTAGTGTAACCACCGTTCTGTTAACTTTAAACTTGCGAACTACAGTATGCTTCCAAGGGTGTCTCTGAGAACATTCTGTGCCTTCACTATCTTTGTGTATCCTGTTTCTTGTTTGTGCAGGGTGATGATCTCTTATCTTAACTTTTTAGACCATTCTTTTGACTTATCTCACACACATTCAAACGTGACACTCAACAAACCCTTGATTAGTTGCACCAGGTTTGCTTGAAACACCTGTTTTGGGGAAACCACTTGAAGCATTCGTTGTGTTGTGTCATTTCAATCCATTTGTTTGATTTGTTCACTGCGAACAACTGAAAGTCTGTACATTTTGACAATAATACCGATTTGCAATGGGGGTTGAATATTTTGATTACAACTGTATACACATTTGTTAGAGACCACTTGACAGCCATAGGCAGCTATGGAAAAAGATATTCCCTAGTAGAGCTTGAGATTTCTGCCCGAACCCGACCGGGCCGACCCTAACCCGTCGGGTTTGGGTTGATTCGGTCTGCATTTCTCACATATTTCACCAGGCACGTCGGGTTAGGGCCGGGTTCGGGCAGGGTTCGGTCTGTAAATGTATTACGGTAATAAAAAATATTTAAAACATACTTTTATACTGTAAAATGTTTTGTAGCCAACTTGGTTAATTTAAGCAACTCCTATCCATCTCAGTCAAATCGTTTCCTGTCCCCGCCCTTTTTACCTCTCCCTGTGACTGATTTGTTGATGGTATTTAGAGAGAAATATGAAATCGCTTCTGGCGAATACAGTTTGTCAGCCCAGGAAAATAAACTTAAGTTGGACGTGTGGAAACACTTTGACAATGTGCATGTTCAAACTAATACACCAGTGGGTTATGTGCAATGTAAAATTTGCCACAGTCTTTTTAAGTATGAGAGCATTCCAAACTGAACTTGACCTGTCTCAAAATGAAAGTGGAGACTGCTTATCGCAAATCATTCCTATGCGGTTTTAAGAATTTCCTTATACAGTGATCAATTAGTCAGCTTATAATGTTAATATTGGGACTTGTCATCCATATCAACATTTGAAGAAAATTTAAATAAAGGTGTAGCCTAATGGTCTCCCCTAGAAAGTGAAAGGCTATAGCCTAGAGAGATACAGCAAGTGGTTTCTCTCCTGTGTATTGTTTCATGTTCGTGTACGGTTTTTATGCTATTCTGGCCTTACATTACCCATTTCAATCACATGTTTAGTCTAGTTCAGCGTCTGTGTCCAATAACGTAGGCTAGTATCATTGTCCAATAGATCGTTTCCAATCTAATCCAACTTAATCTATCCCAGCATTCACTCATTCACAATTTTTTCTTGTATTTAAGTTTGTCATTGTTTTATGTTGCAGTCTGTGAAGTTGTCTTTGTTAAATAATATAGCCTCGTTTTTACCACACGTGGCTTTTTCATTTTTTCAAATGTTTATCTTTAATAAAACAACGGTTATTTTTGCCATTCCTTGCGCTTTTGTCTCCATTCAAAATGTCGGGTTGTAAGTCAATTCGGGCTTCAAAAAGCTATCAAGGTGCCGTTTCGGTCTCGGGTTCGGACAGATCTGTGTCGGGTTCGGTCAGTGTTGGGTTAACATTTTCAGGAACTATTAAATCTCTATTCCCTAGATGGTCCCTAAATGTCAGTTCCTATTCAAACAATGACTGGTAGCCATTGATAATGTTCACAACAGTTTTTTTCAGAAACCTTTCTAGAGGCTAACCCCTCTGTGGATTATACTGTATGTCAATAAATGTAGAGATCTGTCTTTAGTTCTGATGCCACAGACTTCCTTACTGTATGTGGTGGTTTAAAAACTAAACATATATTTATTTATGTTTGCCTCTCAGGATCCATACAGTTTTGAGCCCAAATACTTCCCATAAGCATTAATCTGTCTGGGCCTGGCACTGTCCACATGACACCACAAATAAATAAGATGCACTAGGACCTCTGCCAAAAATACTAGCTTTAAAATCACTCCATGAGACAGGCAGGAACATTTTAATTTTCTTAAAAGCTTTGGACGTCTGGCATATTGATTTCTATTAAATTAAGCAGAGGTATATGGCTTTCCAGTAGTCAGAGAGAAAAGATCCTCAGATGGGACATTCTTGAATTATGGAAGTATTTTCATATAAAGAATTTGGGAAAGAATTCACCAATTATTTGAATGTATTTAAATAATGTAGGCATTATTCTGAATGATGGAATATTGTAGCTTAAATAGGAGTAGTAACACCAATTATGAAAACACCACTGAGAAATGTAAAATTTGTAAAATCATCAATTTGTCCTCACAAAAAATGTATCATTAATAACTTTGTTCACAATGTTATTTGGATATATTTAAATTAATTTACATCAAATGGTACTTTGGATGTAACTACCCCAAATTGTCAATTTAATCCTGACATGTAGAACTTTCTAAAAGCATGTGAATGGCTAATTTAGTTTTTTAAACCCCTCCCCCAGAAACAGATTAAATTGCCACTGGAAAGAAAACACCTTTTGTATCTTTATAGTCAGGGATTTTGTACACCGTGTTCCAAATTATTATGCATATTAAAATTAAGTGTCATCAACATTAAATACTTTGTTTTTCAGTCAAACTCACAGATGGTGTTGTCTCCTGGCTTTTTGATCACTGAAATCAATTTCAGACACCTGTGATAATTATTTTGACAACCCAATTAAAGGAAAACTACCTAAGAAGGATGTTCCACGTTATTAAGCAGGCTTCAGGTTTCAAGCAATAGGGGAAACAAAAAGGATCTCTCTGCTGTGGAAAAGCGTCAAATAGTGCAAAGCCTTGAGCTTGATCATTGTACTCTGAAGAGATTTGTGGCTGATTCAGAGCACATACGGGTTTGTGCAGATAAAGGCATAATGAGGAAGGTTACTGCCAGACAAATTCATTGAATTAAGAGAGCAGCTGCTAAAATTACATTACAACCAGCAAACAGGTATTTGAAGCTGCTGGTGCCTCTGGAGTCCCGCGAACCTCAAGGTGTATGATCCTCCAGAGGCTTGCAGTTGTGCATAAACCTACTATTCGGCCACCCATAACCAATGCTCACAATCACAAACGGTTGCAGTGCGCCCAGATATACATGAAGACTAATTTTCAAACAGTCTTGTTTACTGATGAGTGTCGTGCAACCCTGGATATTCTATAAGGATGCAGTAGTGGATGGTTGGTGGATGGCCAAAATGTCCAAATAAGGCTGCGACGTCAGCAAGAAGGTGGTGGAGTCATGTTTTGGGCTGGAATCATGGGGAGAGAGCTGGTAGGCCCCTTTAGGGTCCCTGAAGGTGTGAAAATGACCTTGGCAAAGTATGTAGAGTTTCAAATTGTTCAAAATCAGAATTGGTTTTGGGTCAACTAGACTGGTGAAACAGTGGCAAAAACAAACAACACACTAAAACACTCCAAATATCAAACGTGAGCCAAGCACCTTTCCTACCATCCAATAGTTTCTATATTTTTTGGGTTTGCAGTGAAGGGGTATTCTCTTCTTTATTATTATTATTATTATTATGGTTTTTTGTGTTCTTTTTTAGCTGTAAGCAAGTAAATTCTGTCATTATTTATGATCCTTTATACACATATTTTCAAAATTACATTTATCTCAGATCAATATATTTGATCTAATTCTGTGACTGTACTTTTGTATCATTAACCTGGCAATTGCTTTTTTAACTGTTTGGAAACTAAACAATGTGACTGTGTGGTGGACTCACTTGGTGGGAATTTGAATCCGGAGATAGCGGTCGATGGCGATGGCCATTAGAGATAAAATAGAGCCCTGGGTGATGATGAGGAGCAGACAAGAGAGGAAGAGGCAGGTGTAGAACTGAGTCGTCAGCCCCAGGCTCACCACTATAGCCAGGGGGATAACCAGCGCTCCTACAGCTATATCCGCCACTGCCAGAGACACGATGAAGCAGAACGTGGTGTCCCTCAGGGCCCGATTCACACACACCACCAGCACCACCAGCACATTGCCCAGCACAGAGGCCAGGGCGATGGCTGTCTCCATGGAGATGTACATCATATCTACATGCTCCTGTATCTTGATCCCGGGAGGATAAGTCATTCTAAAAATTCCTGGAATCTCCACTTTAGAAAATGTTTGAAGAGGTAGTTAAATCTTGTTTGGTCCTATGAATTCAACTCATTTCATTGTCTTCTTCCATTCTGCATTGTTCCTTTGAGTTGCTGTCGTTGGGAGCAGCGTTGGTTACTGCAGCCTTGGCACTGGCTGACAGGGCCCAATTTCAATGGGGAGATCTGGGGAGATGAATGTCTTGCATCTCTTGGTAGCTATAGGCTGACTGACTGACGGCCTGACTCCCTGCTTGTCCCGTTCTCTCCTCTACTGCTCTACAGCTCCCAGAATCAAGGGGAGGGGCCTCATACTCTTTGCAGCAGTCTAACAGCCCCTCCTCACATCCCACTAAAACAATTCTTACACACCAGCATATTGTGTGTGGGTGGGGAGGGGTGTGTGGTGGGTGTGTCTTATGGAGTGGAGCTGTGTCTCTAGTATAGCAGGTGTTTCTCTACAAGCATTTGAGACTGTATATTCGACAGTTCCACGCAATCTATCTGGGTGTCAACTGTCAACGTACTATGTTACGGTTTGTACTCAGTCAGTCACTGCAGACAAGATCTTTAAACCTAGATGGTTTGTGAGGAAAACTCACATTCCTCTCCCTCATGAATTTGTACTAACCAAGACCGCTGTCATCTTGGCTATGTATAACCTACTGGATGTACACTGTGTCCAGATTTCAATGTAAAATTGAAATTTATTTCAATTTTCATTTTTGGTGGGAGGGATATACTGTTGAGTGGGGGGAGTTTGTGGGGTAAATATTGTGCATTTCTATTTCTATTCATATCATTGTGAACCTTAATAACAACATTTTAATAAATGTATAAACCTGAGCATGATGTAATATGCTGTGTACAGTTAAATAATCTACAGTTCTAAGCAAATGTTTGGCCAGCCCTAGAAAAAGACCATGTTAAATTGAATTTTTCTGTGAACAGTTGACCTGAAATGGTCCAAATGAAACATGACACCTTTCCATCCTTATCTGCATTTTCCATAGATTGCAAATGTTTACCAAAGTAAACATGACATGTGCAAATGTTTGGGTCCCTTAATACTTGGTGAAACATCATTTGGCAGATAAAACCGTTTTTAAATAGTTTCTGTAGCCAATATTTCATGGTTGATTTTGAGGTATGATTTGGATCATTGTCTTACTGAAATAGTCAATCTTTTGTACTGACTGACTGTTGGACATTCACTTTTAATCTTTCTTGATATTTAGTTTATTTTTCCTTCCACCTTCACAATATGACCAGTCCCACTGACTGCCATACAACCTCAAAGCAAAATGTAGACCCCCCAGCCTAACCTGCTGCGTGTTAATGCAGCTCTACGTACACATGCTCGGTCGGCACACAGATACTACCATAGGAATCGCCAGCCACTAGTTGCTAACAGTGGGTTTTCCAAAAACACAGCATGAAGAAGTTAGTGATCAGAGGTAAACTGAACTCCAAGCAACCGCAAGCCCAACAACTGAGATAAACCAACACTGAGACAAAACTCTGACAAGAGTAATAAATGTAAACTCAGAAGAGCACAACGACTGACACTATACAATGAATGATAAGGACTGATGAAAACAGAGGAAGCTAAATATAGTCGCTACTTGTGGAATGAAAACCTGGGGACTATACTTGTTGTACCAGGGTCATCATAAAAGATATTGGTCTCAGGACAGCAAACATTTGTCAAAATTAGGTGTCCATGAGAGAGTGGGGATAGCAGGAAATGTTGATTGCCCGTAGTAGAGATTTCATTTCACAAATAACACCATTATTTTTACACATTTTGATAGCATTTAGCATGGACATGTGATGAATGTACCATTTTTAACCTTGTACCATTAAAGTTTATAGATTTTAAGGTATTACATGTGTACAACAATATTTTGTAGTTACCAACATGTGCGTCTCATTACAAAACCAGCCAGTGAAGTGATCCCATATGATTACCTGGTCCTTATTGAGCAGGCCTATATGATAAACCGTGGAAAAGTTGGGGAAACCCCTGCTCGGAAAGGACAAAAGGAAAAAACAAATCCAGTTATACAGTGCCTTGCAAAAGTATTCGGCCCCCTTGAACATTTCGACCTTTTGCCACATTTCAGGCTTCAAACATAAAGATATAAAACTGTAATTTTTTTGGAAGAAGCAACAACATGTGGGACACAATCATGAAGTGGAATGAAATTTATTGGATATTTCAAACTTTTTTAACAAATAAAAAACTGACAAATTGGGCAAGCAAAAGCCAGCTGTTGTGTTTGGTCCTGTAAACATTATTTCCACTACAAAATTATTTGTTTAATTGTTGAAAGAGAGGAAAAGCTGTGAGTAATTCTGTATATCATACTTTTTTTCTAAAGAGATAATCTATTGTTACACGGTTATTGATGTATGAGAATGCAGAAATATCTGTTAATGCTTACACAATACAGAGACTCTGTCATGGTTTTGGCGGGTGTTGTGATGAGAGGAGAACACAAAGGCAGTAGATTGCCATTGTTTGGTATTTATTTGATGCATAAGGTTTAAAACACCCCCCGGGGTCCGGTGGACAGTGTTGGGGAACGTTACTTTAAAAAGTAACTAATTCAAAAGTTACTTTACTTAGTTACTTCTCCAAAATGTAACTTCATTACCTTCTGTTTTACTTTTTATTGAAAGTAACTAATTAAATTACTTTAAGTTATTTAAAAAAAAGTTTTTTACATATGCTTTTTGGTGTGTCTAGGTTTAGTATCATACAATACTCATTGGACAAAAAAGTATCAATTTATTAACCTTCCCAAATATTTAAACAATTTGAATCATTTGTAATGGTAAGTTGATTTAGAAATAATTATTATTTACAGAAACAACCTTGGAGCAATTAGGGTTACCTGTCATGCTCAAAAACAGAATGATAGAGGCTTCACCTTGGTAGTGTGTGTGTGTGTGGGGGGGGGGGTTAACCACTCTTCTGGGGGCTTCTTCAAAAATGAATCATGGGCCCTAAACAATTAGGCCACCTTGCCGCCCCTAGATAGTGATTGCCTGATCATGTCGAGTGCAGACTTTTGGTAACTACTTTCTGGCATGATCCAATTGACCAATATGATCAGTCTATTTCTGATGGATGTGTGAGTGTTCTTATGTAAAACCAATTTAATCTCAATGTCTGAGTATATAACAAATTTTAACTAAGTAAGGAAATACAGATAAAAAAATGATTTTGAGTTTCATACAATATGCAATGGAATTTGACTCCTAGTAATGCTACTGAAATTAATGTCACACGGAGAATACATTGAGCAGGCCTGAACCAGAAATATTGAGTCTAAAGGGTACAGTTTAGATCTGTTGTGTGGCAGAATTATAAGCATTCTGATTGTGTGTTTACTGGCACAAATACACACGTTCCAAGTGCATTACACTTGAATCCTTGCACACCTTATGTAGCCTACTGTATGTAGAAAACTTCCATAAAGTGGGTTCTCATCGCCTGTGAAAGCACATTGGACATTTTCTGTAACATTATACATGTATTCAACGTGTGTTTATTGGAATAACTGGGGAAAATATAACTTGAAAATAACATACCTTCACTCGTTGTAGACGCCCTACTAGAAAAAAGCATTTTTGGTCCAAAACATTTGAGTGAAACAAACGATGTACAAGCTTTCCAATATATTCCCACTCGACAGGTGCTTGCACATGACGCACAGCTCACTGGAGACATTTATTTATCCTCCCTGCTGTTTGATAGTTTTGAAGTAATGTGAATATTTCCAGCTGTTAAAATGTAGGCTATGAATTCTTCCATTTTCACTTCCGGTTTGGAGAGGACGCTGGCGCACGTTTGGCTGCCGCTTCTCCTGTCGTATTTAGTTTGTTTATTATTATTTTAACTCTCATTTTAACTCTCCTAAATCATTTTAATTTCTCTTAGTTTTAACTTGCTGCCAGATCTGCATACACCTACCTTGTCTGAGCCAGCGTTTTAAAGTGTTTCCCCTGGTCTGTCTGCTATTGGTCTCATCTGCTGCCATGTGTCTCCAGCACTGTTCCTGCTGCCTGCCTACTGCTTGCGGCTGTCTCCGTGTGAGATCAGATTGGTCCTTGATGCTGTGTTGGCTGTTGGTGTGAAATGGCTGTATAACATCTTTGAATTTCATCATGCGACTTCACTTAATCATCTGGATTACTGTCATCTTCATTATACCTGGAATCAGCATCATACAGTTGACTGAATTTCTGGACATCACCATGCTGAGGTACTCTTTATCTGAACTTTTATCTCTGGATTACCATGGCCGTCCAAATATGAGCCTAATTAAATCTCTGTGTTCCTTCCACCTCCTCCGCCGGCCTAGTTACATCAACAGAAGCTCTCGTCGTTCTGCCTCCGGTGCTGTGTTTTGGTCCAACTGCAGGCGCACGCTGCGTCGCTCTTACGTACGTCGTGGAATCTGTAATAGAAATCTACGCTATCCAGAACCTTGCTCTCCCAGAGATTGTGGCGAATGTGTTCTGCGGCACTATGCAAATTGCTCACTTTAATACGAGGTCAATAAACAATAAAACGGCATTTATCACCGACACTATTCTCGATAAAAAGATCGACATTCTCTGTCTCAGTAAAACATGGCACAAAGACAACAACTATATTAACCTGAATATGTGTGCCCCATCTGGATATAAATACATTGACGTCCCTCGAGCTTCTGGTAGAGGTGGGGGACGGGCTGTAATATTTGGACCAAACGTATCAGTTAATGTTATTGATGCTGCTTGTGTTTCATTATTTGAATGTCTGGTTTTTAAAATCAATGGTGTTTCACCTGTTCTTGTGCTTCCCATTTACCGTCCACCAAAACCAAATCCTGTATTTTTCTCTGAGTTTACTGAGTTGTTGACACTTCTTAGTCCACTCTGTCCTGCTATGATGTTGACTGGTGATATAAATTTTCATATTGATAATCCTAATTCTGTTAATACTGTTACCTTTCTGAAGATTTTGGATGGTTTTGATTTTATACGGCATGTTGCTTTTCCAACTTATAGGCTGGGCCATATTTTGGATGTGGTTTTCTATATTGGTGTTGGTATTCAATCTCTGGATGGTATTGATATGAGTATACGTGACCATAGACTTATTACTTTTGACATGAATGTCATGTCTTCTAAACGCACTTTTAAATTTCGTAATATCAAGCGCATGGATTTCACTTCGTTTTCTACGTCCTTCTCTGGGTTTCCCGTTACTAACTCTGTAGAGCACTAGAATTTTGTGCTTTCTGCAATTTTGGATAAGTTTGCACCTGTGCGAGAATGTGTTGTTACATTTAGGAAACCCTGTCCATCGTATACTCCAGAATTGCGTAAAATGAAAGCTGCTTGGAGGCAATTAGAACGGCAGTAAAAAAAATCAGACCTGACGGTACATACACAGTAAATTTACCGGTGTTGATTTTCCAGCGTTACACTAAAGTGTTAAAAGAAAGTGTTGAATCAACACCAAACCGATTGGATTTAACACCAGCAGTCTTGTTTAGAGTTAACCAAGCCACGCCGCCGCCGTTTACGTGCAACCGTCAATTTGACTGAACCAGAGTCCAGACCACATGCGACCGCCGACCGACATTTTACTTCTGTGGAAAAGTCAAGAGTGGGTTAAGGCCATTGCACACTGAGTCCGAAATTTTCGTATGCGTTTTTTCGTATTCGTCAGCCTAAAAATTCGTCACGCACAGAAACCTTGCACACTGAGTCCGATGCGTATTTATTAAACATTTGCGAAAAAAACGCAAAAAGATACAAAATGGATTCGTCGAGCAGTGAGGATGATTTTGTTGCCCTCTCTCTTTTAAAAAAGAGAAAGAGAAAGAGAAAATATTGGGTCCATCCAATCCTGAAATTGCGCAGAGAGGAAGGAGAGTTTCACCTCCTTATCAAGGAGTTGCGAAGTTATCCCGAGCGATTCAAAGTTTACCTCAGAATGTCAGTGGCTCAGTTTGATGCTTTGCTAGCGATTCTGGAGCCACATATTAAAAAGAACATCACCAACTTCCGTGACCCAATCGATCCTGAACAGAGACTGTCAGTATGTCTAAGGTATGGACCATGGTATAGTTACACAAAGACGCAGCTCGTTGAAGCGCTAGGCAGAGAGAGCAGTTGTATAGAGGTTATATTTTATAACCAAATTATCCATTAGTAATGGAATTGGCGGCTCAATCACAGTGAACACCTTAATCAATCAGGTATTTCTATCTAATTGAACGGGGTGATTTATTCCTTTTCTAATCCGATCGAGACAACATGTAAACATTTGATCGAATTGAAAACCAAAACTGAAAGTGATGACAACGATGTGCGGAACGAGCTGTCCCCCCCCCCCCCCCCCACACACACACACACAATTATAATGCTATAATAATATATGTATACTTTTAGGTATCTGAGCACTGGGGACTCATTCACCACCATCGCCAGCAGTTTTAGGTTGGGCATCAGCACTAGGGATGGGCATGATTAATCGACGATCGACAATTGATCATTAAGAATTTCGTCGATCACGTTCAATTGTTATCGATTAAACTAATGCAGGTTGCGTATACATTTTTTTAAGCAATTAAATTAATTTAGTTGTGACAGCAATTAAACATTTTACCACCCAAGGGCAATACTCAGTTACCTGCAAGTTTCCGTTTTGATTTCAAAAGTAATCATGACGAGGAATCAGGTTCCCCGGGCAGAGTATGTGAGTGCTATCGGCCCAGAAGGCTCATGCTCAATATCACTCCAGTAGGCTACCGCTCCATTCGTGCTCACTTCACACGGTCGGG
>JACXGM010012942.1:0-23521 GCA_016801145.1 Umbra pygmaea
CAATTCACTGAACAAGGTGGTTATACCACGGCTAGTCACACTATAGAATTTGCGTACACGAAGTCAGACCAGACGTGAGATTTCATCGCAGCCTACGATCACGTTCAAATTGATAAATCCCTTGCTTTGCGTAAGAATCGCCGTACGCCCGTCGTACGCCTGTTTTAGGTCGTACGCACGTTTCATAAATGAGGGCCATAGTGTTTATATAATTTACATACAGTATGTTTATTCATACTAATACTGTTTATACTTACGGTGATCTTGTATTTCTTCCACATCAGCATTTGCACTTCTATTTGCAGCTATACTAAGATTGACACTGTCTGGGTTAGATGCTAAACTACATTTTGTGGCCTGACAGTAACATAATGCACAAGCTCAGCTCAGGTTGGGTCAAACGTCTCAGGAATGTACCAGTAATGAGCCCAAAACAAAGAAATAAAGCCTGATTAACAGAAAAGCTGGAACTTTCCTTCGACCAACCTACTGTTTTTCTACATGTATCAGTCCCATTAAAAGAGCATTGAAGGCGTAATTAACAAATATGGAATGTTTTACAAACTTCAAATTCCACAAAAGGCCTACGGCTGTCTTATCAGAAATGAAAATATACTATATCATGAGCCTGACATTTAGCCACATAGGATCAATAGCTTTTTACATTTTTATTACATAATGTGAACGTAGACCAATCACAAGGTTTACAGCTGGGAATGTGTAGCAGATTAGTCACTGAACAGCATGCCAAACCAAGCCATCGCATCATTTCAAATAAAGATGGAAAACAAATGGCTCATGAGAAGACTAATTTCTCCGTAGTCTACAAAACATTTGTTAGCAACCTCCAAATAGGTATATTGAGCGAAGTACTGAATAAAACCAAGCAAGAAATGTTTTTGACCTGTCTGGTGACTGAGCTGAACTTGATCAGAGTAAAGCCTAAAAGGCTAAAACTGTAATTTCTCTTCATATTATGGACTGTCTCTCCCTAGACCTGGACTATTGATGGAGTAAGACACTGTTGTTTTTATTGATTCTCTGCTTTTCACTGTCAAAATAGCCTGTGATTCATGCAGTATTACAACAATTATAAGTCTGTTGTCACATAATTGCAAGTTAAATTTGAAGTGTTTATAAACTTCCAGATATTCCCAGACTATATAAATTCATCAACTGTGTAACTGTTGAAAGCACATTTCTATGCAATTTCACAGATGATGCGTTGATATGCATTGATCTATGAATCTAATGAATAATGCACTAGTTTGTTTATAATATTATGGGTATAACGAAGGGCCACTTGTTTGCTTCAGGGAGGATCATGTGAAAATATATTTGGCTGAAGGGAAGACTATACATTTTTATTTATTTACTGGACTACAAATAGATACAACAATCTTTTCTCCAGGCTCCTCTTATTATAAACACTATGCTCGCTAAGTTCTCCAGGCTCCTCTTATTATAAACACTATGCTCCCTAAGTGTGAGTTTATGGGCTGGAGGAGTAAGAGCAGTGGTAGTGTATGTTATGTATATTAATTCACAGTAATCTAGTGTGCACATGTACATATTTACTGTTTGATATAGATATATCCACATCTGTCTTTATGAAGTGCAGTTATTTATTTCACAGTTAGAAGGTGTATGGATGTGGCTAGCAAAGCCCTCCTGATTGGCAGCTGGCTGGAAACTGATAGTTTGGAACGGTGTTGTTATCCTGACTGACCTGGACTGCCTGCCAGTACCCGCCTGCTGCTGGAGGTTTTTTGGATCAGTGGGGGGAAGGGTTAGCCATGACTTCAGAAATACTGCTAATTGGCTCACAATGTTACTGTGTATCTGGATGTAAAATCAAACTACACTTGTGATTCTGAGACGTCTGATTGTTAGTTTAGAGGTACAGTACAGATACAGCATTTTGGTGATTTACGAAGCTTTGCAGGAATGTGTGATGTGTATCAGCAAGCTCTGGCAGAAAAATATGTTCCAGTTGCAAATATGAATGGAAATGTGCAATAAAAACCATTATTTAAATCTTATTAACTTGAAAGGTTGTCCTTGTTGATGTGAAAAATAAACCATTGTCATAGTTAGGGTTACATTTCTAACAGTCATCCCTGGTATGGCAGAACTTAACACCACCTAACACATGTTGTTGACAACACACTTCTATTTGAGGCAGGAAGAACCGGGAGTTACCTCAGGGTGTTTGCTCAGAGCAGAGCAGGTTGTTCTGACCTTGTTTCTTGTCATGTCTCCAAAATGCGTACTGTTTCCGACTATTACAGTTGTTTTTGTTCGTCTTTTGCAACCATCCAGCATTTATTTTAGTTGTGTTATTATTTTAATAACAGGATAGTTTGAAAGGAAAGCTAAAGAGACTGGTATGACAAAAAAAGGGCACAAACTTGACAAAACCCCGTCCGTCGCCAGGAGTTCGAAATGGTCCAGAGTCGGGGGCGCTACACCAGCATTCCACACAGCAGACAGGAATTACAGAATGCAACAGTGTGACCATGTGTGTCCTTATGTCTGTGTGCACTAACAGACCACTGCCAACAAAAGCCCAGGCTTTGATGTCTGCCCAGGCCCATCTGAGCCCTGACAAAATGTCACGGCTTTCACTTGAAAGACGTGCCACCTTTAGAACAAGGTTGACGATGCTATCTGTGACATATCTCGGGCCAAACAGGCTCATCACTGATGCCCCCCAGAGCACGTCAAGCTGTCTAAAACCTAATTATACTGGCTTGTTTTTGCGGGGGTTCCTCTTTTCATTTGACCATTAGTCCTTTTCTGTTTTTTTTTTCTATAAACCAAATGGCTGGCGCTTATACACACCACACATAACTAGAGTCACGCGCACAGACACACAGTACGGTAAGTCCCGGTGTGGTCTGTTTGCTAGGGAGTCTGCTGTATAATGGCCTTGAGCTCTTAAGCACTCTACAGGTAGGTGATATAAAACACCTCCTGCCTTAAAGCGGCTTCACCAAAACCTCAGTCCATTTTTCAAGGATTACCTGCCCTCTACGTGCTACCCATGCCAATAAGAATTCATCAACAACCATTGGAGTCATATTTATTTTCAGATTCCTCCTGGGTAACAAAGCAATCATCTAACAGAGCATTACGGTCTTTGGCCGGGATTTGGAGGCGCTATGTTTTCACTGCCCGCTGAAGCCTCAAACACAGAGCGGGAAAGTGCGTATGGGTCTCTCTCGCGCGCATACATGCAGACATACACATGCACGGAAACATATTCTCAGGCACACACCCACACACACAGCACACCTGTCAGACGGCACAGCGAGCGTCGAGGAGTGCGGCGCATCAAATCCGAGCAGCCTGACTGACAGCCCACTGATCATCTCACCGATTTCAAACTTAATTAACCTCCGCGTCAGTCGGCCGCCTCCACGTGGCCCATAGACGGCAAGACGTTTCTATCGTTTGAGTGATCTGGGGCGTTGATGAGGGGGAGGACAATACTGTACTTCTGCTCTCCGGGACCACCGGTCCAGTCCAGAACCACAGGAATATAATTACAGATCAAATGTCCAGATTGGGGAGAGATCGGGGGTTGGTAGTGTTTTGGTACTGCTGCACAAGGGACACTCCCACTTCAGTTTCAGACACTCGTAAAGCAGAACTCAAAATACAGTGTCTCTTTTGTCCCTGCCAGCCTGGCGTACGGGCTCTGTCTATAGTGGAAGTGCAGACTCAACGGAAGAGCAAGGACAGCGGGTCGTGTGCCTACGGGGGCCTGTTATTCCCACAAACTCACAGAAGAATTGAAAACAAACTCACGCCGCTGTTTGCTATGCAAATAAGGGAACTGGTCTTCTGTGGCTCACCCGGAATGACTGGTGGCTACCAGGCGGTTTGTCTGTCCTGGGATCTGTCTCGACGGCTAATTTAAGATGCCCGCTGACATTTCATGTGAAGTGGCCCAAGAGCTGAGCTTTCACTGACTCATAAAAACATGTTGAGGAAAAGGTCAGCGACGGTCTCCGTGGGCCAATCATCAGCTTTTAGCTCTCACTGCAGTTGAGTAGCTCACTCAACCTCAACTTTAACTGTGTGTTTTTGTGTGTGTTTGCGTGCGCGCGCCTGTGTGCGTTTGTGTTTGAGAGATTTATTGTGACTCTTTTGTGTATGTGCACAGGTCTTACTGTGATGATGGGGACTTGAAATCCTTACGAGGATAATAAATAGGCTAAATTTGACCTCAAAGGGACTGTCAAAATGTCTCCAAGAAATCACAATATCTTTCTGTTATTATCCTTAAAGAGATTTCTGTGAAGGTTATTTTTGGCTTAGAAGGTCAGATTGGTGTTTCAGGGTCCCAGAATAGTGCAGCGCTCCCGGCCACACAGGTACAGGTGTCTGCGAACGGGGTGTTGAGTGGGAGTAACATTTGGGGTCCCTCAGACAGACGCTGATGTTTTCTTGTGTTTTTAAACTTTTTTTAATTTGAACGTTATTTAAGTTGAATAAGAAACCAATTCTTATTTACAAAATGACCTGGAAGCAACTCAGGTTAACTGTCAGTACGATAGAGGTTTCATGTTGGCGCTCAGGGGATTTGAACCAGGGTCCTTCCAGACACCTGTCAGATGCCCTGACCACTAGGCCACTCTGCCGCCCTTGTTTGTGTACATCTCCATGTTTAGTGTTGATCCAGATCAGGAAGCTCAAAACAACCATTTCCTCTCACACCAAAGAGCTAATATGTGGCGTGACTGACTGATTTGCAGTGATCCAAACTAGGAGCTGTGCTGCTCTACCAGGCTCATTATCACGGTGCTCCGTTATAGAGAGCAAATCGGCCAAGACACCCCCCGCCCGCACCCCTCCTGTGGGCCCTCAGTAGGCTGTGTTGTGGCTGGAGAAGGGCCCTGATTAGTGGGGAGAGTGCTGGGACTAAGTGGGTCTGCTGCAGGCAGACATTGCTGTGTTCTGATCTGGTCTGCTCAGAGCTGCTGAGGGCTGGGCCATCAAGGCCAGATAATAGTGTTGGTTTATCCATTAGTCAGGCCCCGTTTAGCAGCTCTGGAGATGCATGTGGATGGACTGGCAGGCAGGTAAGACAGGCAGATATGCAGGCAGACAGACAGGGTGAAGGATGAGTGGAGAGAATGTGACTAAGGTAGAATATCTAGGGTAGAATATCTAGGGCACTTGTTCGTCTATATTTAAACACTAATGTAGGTATGGCATAGAGCTTTTTTGTCATTCAGTACCTGTGGTTTACAGTCTCTTTGGCATCCGTATTCAGGGTTCAAACCAGACATTTTATAATACCCAATGGGCTCATATCTCCTGGGTGGAAAACACCTCTAGCCACTAGATGGATGATGGTTTTACCGTTAAGGGCTCCAGTCCACAGCAGTAATGAACTCTGATGGTTGATGACTCCTAAACGGCCAGTCTGTCAGACAGAGCAGCGAGTCTTCTGGAGGTGTGACTGACGGGGGACAGGCAATAAAAAAACAGCCGTTTGGACATTTTACTATGCCCTCTGCCTCACTTTAACTCTGGGTTCTATTTAATTTCAAAAAAATAAATAGAAACCAGAGTTTCGGGGGCTTCATGGGCATTGAAACAAATATTTACATAGGAAAATAAGAGCCTGTTTAAAGTACCAAAGTTTCATACATTTGAAAACGTTCTCTGCGATCTAATTGTTTATAGTGTAAACTTGAGAAAATGTAAATGTTACTTCTAGGTTATGTGGTGAACCTTCCACAACATCTCCAGAGGATCCCAGCAACTTTAAGTCACTGGCAGGCAGTAGAGCCCAGAAATTGGAAACCTGGTCGCAGTGTACGGTACTGACAGTGCCTGGGGGCTCCACAGAGTGTGGTGCAAATTGGCTCAATACCGGCCAGGGTCGATGTGTAGGACGCCACTCTAAGCTCTCTTCATGCTCCCTTCATGCTCTCTCCGCTACTCGTGGAAGGCCTGGTCCTGAAAGCTTCATCGTGGTTGGTGGACACAATGCTCTACACAAACCATACAAAACAAAAGTTAAAACAACAATTTATAAGTAAATGTTACAAATATGAAAGTTTGAAAAGGTTAAAGCTATTTGAAATATTGTAATAATTATACACTACAGTGTTGTAAAAACGATTTCTCTTTGGTGTCAGTCTCTCACAATGCTTTGACAAGTCAGGACAAAGCCTGTTTCCACACCTTCTTACAATAAAGCATTGATGCGTGTGAGCCACAATGCTTGCTACTGTACTAGCGTTTCGGTTGTCCCACATCTGTACCCAATGAATGACAGGGATTAGCACTAGTTAGGTTCGGTTGTAACGTGTAGGCGTGGTCTGTTTTAATCCAGCGGCATGCACAGTCCTCATATGTGACGCTACAAGAAAGAATGGCTATTTAATATTATGAGATAGTATTTTATATACTTAAGGAAAACAAGACAATAATTATCTTGGAATCCCCAGGAAGCTGATGTGTGAGACTACACCATATTATAATCTAAGATATCTTCATGGCTGGTTGGGGTTTATGCTGGCCAACTTAAATCATTACAACCAGTAAGGTGTGTAATGGATTTCTTCCCTGACTACTTAATAGTAGAGGGGTGTGGGTTTCTTAATGAACATAATGACTGTAGGGAGTGTTTGTGGACAGAGACTTGGATGGTGTCTTCATTGCAGTGGCAATGAATTTCAGGTTGGTTCTTCTGGCGCATGTCTTTCTGATTTGCCGTGGGCCAGGCTGTTGAAGTGTCTGTCGGCTGCATTAGACCCAGCGCTTAATCAGGTTCTCTGCTCGCCAGCTGTGTCCTCAGCAAACAGCCACTCTGCCCCGGCAAGAGCGGACAGCCAGTCAGCGGGGAGGGTGGACAGAAACACTGGGAGATTATCAGTGCCATTAGAGGGAGGAAAGACGCCTGCGTGCGCATGTATGTATGTGCTTGTGCGCATAGCGTGCACGCGGTTCAGCTTTCACACGTGGGCGTGTGCGCGTTTGTGCAAGAGACCGTGACGAAGTGTGCCTGTGCGTGTGCTGTTTGCGTGTAAGGAGTCAGTGTGGCAGTTTGCGGTGGACTCTCCACTCAGGTGTACAGCTGGCACATATTCGGGGCCTGGGGAGCCAGGACGAGGCAGTCAACAGATAAACAGGCCATCATTCCTAATTAGGAACAGTGCTGTACCTAAACGGAAAGAAAAGTTGGGACCGTATCCCTTATGCTGCACACACACACTCGCGAACTGCCGCGGGTCCACAAATCAAATGTACATTCGAATAGGATTAGAAAATGCAAATGTTTTCATGTGCATCCACGCTTAAGGATAAGAATAGACTCTCATTCACTAAGCAATACCATGCCACCCACGGCTAGTGCCTTATACAGGCCTGCAGTCTGAGGGTAACGTGCTGTCAGCCTATGGAAAAAGCAATAATGGAACTGTTATATTTATTTTACTAATTTATTATATATTTAGGTAGATCCTGGGGTGGCCTAGTGGTTAATGCTTCTAAATTATGCCTTAACCCTATTTGCTATAGATCAGATATTCCCAACACCTGCTGCTCCCAAAATCCATCAGGGGGGACAGAAGCCTCCACAGCTACACGGGGTCTGCCACAACTGTATTCAGTCATGTCCATCTGACAACACACACCAGCTCTAATGGTGTGAGGCCCATGTGTGTTTGAGTGTTTTCTGTTCGTTGTAAGTCTCAGATGGGCGAGTACTTGGACCAGGACAGCTGGGTCTTCTGTGTGTAATAGACTGAGCCCATCCAGGTTCTGTTTGATCACAATGGCTGGCCTGGTTGGCCGGCCCAGTGGCTCACTGCAGTCAGTCAAATTGAAATAAATGAACTGCCAGCCCTGCCGCCAGGGTAATTGTTCATATTGAAATTGGATTGCCGTCGTCACATGAGCTTCCCTAAGCACTTTGAAAACAATTTCACTCAGATTGAAAGAGGACAACCGACAAAGAAAGCGCTCTCCAGTCCGTGCTTTATTTGAATAACGGGCCGTCGTGGCTGCTTCCACATTCTCTCGCCGACTGTAGAGCCAAGAGGTTGTATTTGGCGCCGTGTAACGCACCTGACGGAGACATTATTTTCTACCGCTGCCGTTTCTTGTGAAGCCGTCTAAAGCACTTCGTCATACTGCCTGTAAAGCGCTTTACCAGCCGGGCTCACGGAACCCCACGCCCCCACGGGCTGACACAAACGGAAACAGGCAGACGCTCAGGAGCGAGGTTGGAAATTGAGCGTTAACCCGTCGCTCGCCCCAACACTACCCCAAGGGACCTGCCACTAATTTAATCACAGCTCACTTTTATCAGCGGAGTAACACTAACAAAGGTTTTAATATGAAGACATCACCCGTCAATGTCAGGAATGTCATCTGCTGGGCAGAAGACATAGGGGGGTCTGAGCGCTCATACAAAAAGTGTTGAATATGAATGCGGGCCGCTGCCATATGGGGCGATAGTCTATTGTGTTTGCAGTGGGGGAGTGGAGTGATCTGTTATTTATTTATTTTTAAATGTCTATATGTTTTGTTTAATGAGCACGTCTGAGAAGAGCTTGAAAGATGCTTGATCAGCAGCAATGTATCCAGGACTCACCAAATGCACCTCAAATCACCCCCTTTTCCCTATCAAGTGTCCTACTTTAGACGATGGCCATTAAGTGTAGTACAAAGGTAGTAAGGTAACATTGGGGATGTGCACATTGTCTGTCAGTTCAACATAATGTAGATGTAATCGGCAGACTCTCACTTCTTCTTTCCTGCAGACAGATAATAGAAGGGGATGTGTCTGAAATAATGGTGGTGGGACATGGTGGACATTCATTTTGTTGCTGTAGCCTGTGTCAAAGGCAGACCGGATGGCTGTCTGGGAAAATGTGACTCACGCGGTTGTGTGTGTGTTCGTGGGAGTTAATTTGCCTGTTTTCATGACATGCTCACACCTGACATTTTTCAATTATCTTTCATATTCCTCTAGCGGGAGATTCTTTTCCTGTGCAGACACGTCCTTAATGTCTTAGCAGAGAGGGTGGAGATGTGGACACGAGATGGCTGGCAGCCAGGCTCGTGAGGGCTATCCAGTTACCAGGCACCAAGCTGGACACACCCAGTGTTTGTCCTGCTTTTCAGGCCTGTACAAGTAGCTTCTGCAGAAAAATGACCCTTTCTTTTTTAAATGTTTTCCAGACTTGGCAGAAAACGCTTTGAAGTCAAACAGAAGTCAGTCTTAAAGATGCAATCTGGGACAGTTGCCATGAACTAAAGAATGTTTTCAACCTCCTAGTTTGGCCTGGATGTGTAAAATGTTTTTACAAGTGCATGAGCTCGAGGTAGAATCGATACCTCAGTTAGCCATGACATTCCAAGTTATAATTGGGTGATTTTGATCACATGGTGCACAAATACATGACATAGTACAAATGATTTTCGTGAACACATTTTTACTCAATAGCGTCACTTTTACAACCAGTGGCTAAAGTCTCGGCCTGCATCATTAAGAGATCGAGGCTTCTTGTTTATTTTCTCCCCTTGATGTACAGCAAGTCATTTCTCTTCTCTTGGAGGACTGTTTTAATTGAACAGTCAGGGCCTGTGATTACTCTGGTGTCACTCTCCAGATGTGTCTGCTTCGTTAGTGCCTCACACACTAAACATTTCATATTTGAACTTGGCCTTTGGAGGCATCATTAGACTAAAGCAGCACACTGAGTGACCCACTAATTTTAGCAGCTTTTTATTTATTCAGGACAGCCGAGCAATTGCATGAGAGAACCTTCATGCTGCCCTCTACGGGGGGGGGGGGTCTGCCTAGAGACAAAGGTATGGGGCTCCATCTATGTCACCACTGCACGGTGGTGAGACCTGCTGATCCTACAAGGCTCTTTGAAGCCTCCTTAACTCCAGTGTTCTGGATTAAACCGTTGAAAAAAAGCATGAAGTGCGATAAAAGTGAAGAGGAGCTCTTTAAAATGTGTGCCCATTCTTTAACAGTGACCCACCACATCTGAAGGAAATTTGTATAACAGCATTTTTTTTGCTTTTATTTCTCACAGGGACTGAAAGATTTGCATGAATAGGCAAAGCGGTCTTTGAAGTTGTGGAAGTAAATCGAGCTGAGTTTTCTGTCACCCAAGTAACGCTTCCTGACAATTCTACCGACTATTGTAGCCTTGCCTACATCTCAGTTTGGAAAAGCGGCTTCTCCGTTTCCACAGTCTGTTTGATAATGCACTCACTGTATAATGTCAGGGCCCCTCAGTGATACGCTAGGCTAGAGAAAGCAGCCATTTTTTTTAAATCCATTTTTTTTTGTGGAATATTTTTGACAGGAATTTGGATAGCTAGACTGACAGCAGATTATATATGTTGTGTATAAATAACAACGAATGAGAAATGGAATTCGTTTTTTATAAACATAAATAGTATCATAGCAGGGTCACAATGAAAACTGTGGTTTTAAAACCAAAAAAGCCTTCTCCACTAAACTCTAGAGTAAACAACCTAAACAAAAGGCAAAAAAATAAATATCCATTGTACACTACATTTACAAGTAATTGGCTTAATAGAAAAGCCAAAGTAGCTATTATGCTAGTTGGCTTTAGTGATATCTAGAGTGGCCACTGGCAGACCAGTTCCCAAGGAACTCTGTAGAAGGGTCATCCTCTAATGAGAGCGTAAGTTCATGCTAGCTTTGTATGTATCTGTGAATAACTGTATGTTTAGGTGTGACCACCAGGCACACCTTTAGCCAAATAGCAACATGATATGCTCCCTTTTAAAAAGCAATACACCCCTGCTGTGTGGAAGCAAAGAGAGCAAGTTTAAAAATGTTTTCGTTTAAATGGATTTGGGTATGAACTAAAAAGGGCAGATAAGTTTACCTAGAGAAATTAGGCTTTGAGAGGAATGAGGTTGGTAAATGAAAAAGCAAAATAAAATCAAGGAAGAGGAAAGGACGGACTCTAATGCAAATGGGAGTAGGAGCTGAAATTAACTGGGCCCTAAGGGCGAATGTCTAATCATTAGTCCGCTCACTTAGTGCTCTGAGAGAAGATGGGTTAACATAATAAAACACCAATTCACCATAAGCCTTCATCAGTCTCTCCTGTAAAGCTTCATCAGGGGTTTTCAATTTGACAAGTGTGGCTGTAGGCTTACCTGCCTATGTGAAATGGGCAGGACAATATCTGTGGACTTGAGTGTGCGCACGCGTGCGTGTTTCCATGTGCAGTTTGTGTAGGCGTCGCATTATTTTTCTGTGCGAGCGTGTGCGGTGGCATGCGTGCTTGTAGCTGTGTGCATCTTGGAGAACAATACAGGCACAAAGGTGGACTGTTGCAGATTCATCCACCTGCAGCTTGACCTTAACAGTGTGGGCAATCAGCAGCCAGAGAGGAGACTTTCACCTCCCGCCGTTTGCAAGTGTGTGGCTGTTGTTGTGTTTTAAAGGATGCTGTGTGTGATCATTTTCAAACGTCAAACAAATTGCTAACTGAACATATTGTATTTCCTCTTGCTAAAAAAAACAGCAACGGAAGAACATGGTGGATTCCTGCCAAGCTTTGCCAACTGCCAGCGGTCTGTTTTAAAGTAGCGATCAACTTCTTGGCCTTATTTAATTCAGCCCTGGGAGTTTCTCTGTAAAGTGGATCCAGTTATTATTTTCAATATTAACGATTCAATCAAATCCAAAAATGAAATGTTCTAGTACAAATTGCTTAACCACAACTTATTGAGCAAGGATGCTTTGTAGATTGGCATGTCATTAACATTACACACCTCCTGACTGACCCATGATTAATGACAGACAGTCTCTTAACAACCCTTGTTATCATGATGGCTGCTTGTTAATTTTCACATCATGTTGTGTTCAGTTGGCTATTTAGACCATTTCAAGCTATCCTGTCCTGTTTGTCAAACAAGTAGGTTGATTAGCCACACCCCCCAACCCTGCCTTCTTTCTCCTTTCCTCCAGACATGGCCAGCTGGTTCCAGGCTGCTCTTCTTTTTCTCTGTCTCTTCCTGCTCCGCCTACCTCCTGCAGGGGGCCAGTTGCACAAGGAGGAGATCCCGCAGTTTACCTCAAAAACACTCATCAACAACGTGGTCCAGGACCCCAGTAGCGGCCGTGTCTACCTTGGGGCCGTCAACGCCGTCTACCAGCTGGACGCAGAGCTAAGCGAGCAAGCCCGGGCTGAGACGGGCCCCAGGGAGGATGCCCGTACCTGCACCCCTCCCGTTTCTGCCTGCCAGGACACCAAGCTCACCCCTAACACCAACAAGCTGCTGCTGGTCCACCCCTCTAACGGCTCCTTAATTGTCTGCGGCTCGCGGTACCGCGGGATCTGTTCCCTGGTCAACCTAACAAACGTGGAGCAGCAGTTGTATTACAGTGACTCGAAAGGCGAGAGGACATACGTGGCTAGCATCGAGGACAGCGTGTCCGTGGTGGGGGTCATGTCTTCGTACTCCAAAGACGGCAACTCCTTCGACGTGTTTTTGGTGGGGAAGGGCTACGGCAGCCTGGACAGCTCGAAACTCATCAGCACCCGCATCCTCCAGGACTACAACGACTGGGTGGTGTTTGAGAGCATCATTGAGGCGTCTACCGTGCAGGCTGCACCCTTCGTGTCCAAGTACCTGCACGACTTCCGGCATGCCTTCAAGGAGACAGGCTTTGTGTATTTCCTGTTCTCCCGGACTATGGGCAGCACGGACAACAAGAACTTTACCTTTGTGTCTCGGCTGTGTGAGCAGGACCCACACTACTACTCGTACACGGAGCTGCAGCTCAGCTGTGGTTCGGGGAACCGCTACAACAAGGTCCAGGCTGCCTATGTGGCGACCCCGGGGAAAGAGTTGGCTCGGGTGATGACCGATTCGGGCCGGTACGGCACGGTCTATTCCGAGCACAGGGTGATGTTCGTGGTGGCCAGCACGGATGAAGGCAGTGCCGACTCGGCCCTGTGCATGTACCCTCTGAACCGCATCAATGAGAAGCTGGTGGAAATCATCACTGCCTGCTACAGCGACTCTGGCAAGATCGGAGGCAATTCCGCCGTGGATATCCCCTACTCCTCCAAGACGGATGGGTTTTGCACCAACAGCATTAACGTGAGTAGCTCAGCTTCATCCGGCTTCCTCACTCAGGTTCATCATCCACTTCAAAAGTCACAGAAGAGAGAATCAATGAGAAGAATTTCCTTTTTAATTAATAATGCAGACATGACATGTGTTGGATATCAGGTCTTAGTTTTCATGTGTTCTTTTTTTCTGTTGGAAAGGATCCTCTGTAGGTTATACCTCTTCCTACTTTTCCTTGACAGATTGCCTGAAGGTAACTAGTACTCCTCTTACAACTCTCTTCCTCTGCAGAAAGACTTGCTAAAGAACTATCAGTGTGGAGCGGACTTCCTTCCCTCTCCTCTGGCCAGTAAGGCTGAGTTTGCCATGGATGTGGATCCAGTGTTTACCAAGAAGACCCTGCTGACTGCTGTGGCCATCGGGGTAGAGAACGAACACACCATTGCCTTCCTGGGTAATAGCATGGGCGATGTGTTCAAGGTAAGGATGGAAGGCTGTCGAAATGGGGCACATTGGGGAGGGCATTGTGAGAAAATACACAAGTAGTTAAAGCGGCTAGAGGGGGTGATGGTAGGGGGAGCTGTCGATGGTAAGCCTGGCAGGAGTTATAAAGAAAGACTACTTTCTGTTAAGACAGAGCCAAGTGTTTTTTTTTTCAGATGCATTTGGCTGTTGCTTCTCCCCAGGTACATCTGACCGGCAGTCCGGATATGTACGGTCAATGGACAGGGGACACTGCAAGGGAGCGTGTCAACAAAAACCTCTTCTTTAGCACCGACTACAGCCACCTGTACATCACCATAGAGAAAACGGTACCGTCACCCTCCATTAATTGTGTTCTGTGCAAAACGCTAGGCTGTTGTTTTGTCTGTGTTGCCGATAGTAAATTGCTGTGTCGTTGACTGTGCTATGATAAGTCTTGAAGGTGGATGGTCTAATTTACAAAATACGAGTAATACTACTCACATTCTTCCTTTTTTTCCTGTGTACTGTGTATTACTACTTAGATCACCAAGGTTCCTGTGCAGGCATGTCATCTGAAGAGAGACTGCCAGTCCTGCATGTTACTACGAGACCCATACTGTGGCTGGTGTGTTCTGCAGGGCAGGTAAGAAGTGTGTCCGTTAGTAATCGTTATGAAGAAAAACATCTACAAATATTTCACACACATGCCACTATAAACAGCCTTAAGTACATTGTGCTTTCCTCAGTGTAGCTGTTTATTTGTGTGTTCATAGTGTTTTATTGCTGACAGTACTGAAACTTCTTTCCCCAATTGTTGTTTCGGTTCAACTTCCTTATTTCTGTGGCACTCATAGCACATCCACATCTTGAAAGCTTCATTATATGGATGTGCTACGTGTGCCACAGAAATGGTTGTGGCTGTTAAATGTACAGTGCTTTATCAATATGGTAACTGATAACACTCAGAAAGCTATTGGCAGGAAATGACTGCCGTTCAGGGTCAGATGTCAGTGTGATACAGCCACAATATAGTGTGATCAGTGGACAAACTGCACGGTGGCTTATTGTTGTTTTTGATCCAGGTGTACCAGGAGGTCTGACTGCCGGAGAGCGGAGGAGAAAAACGGCTGGTTGTGGAGCCCCAACCGGCAGTGTGTGGTAATCCAGTCCTTCCACCCACCGAACCTCAGCTGCAAGAAGACCCAGAAGGTTGGGTACAGTACTGGGCTTGGCACTGCAAGGCTTCCCCCTAGATATGAAATAATGAGAAATGTTTCCATTTTCACTCAGCCACCGTCTGCTCTGAAACAATCTGCAGTCTATTGATCCGGCTGAGGAAAATGAAAACTGGCTTATTACAACTGCACTCAAGCACCTCTGACTTTTTCCCTCCGTCATTCCTCATATCCCTCTCTCTCTCTCTCTCTCTCTCTCTCTCTCTCTCTCTCTCTCTCTCTCTCTCTCTCTCTCTCTCTCTCTCTCTCTCTCTCTCTCTCTCTCTCTCTCTCTCTCTCTTCCAGGTGACAATCATCGTGCCGTCACTTCCCTCCATTGGTCAGGCAGACCGTCTGCACTGTGTTTTTCCATCCTTCATGAGCGAGGCCACCATGTCCTCTACCCAGGTCACCTGTGCCCTACCCAGCCCCCTCTCCATACCGTCCACACCTGAGCACCAGGGTATGATCCCACCCATAGCCCCCACTGGCACTGTATCTAGGAGCTGTAACTAAATAGGTACCATATAGTTTCCTTGAAGTAATGTAATCAGGAATAACTCAGCAGCTATTTCTTTCTTAGCCCTCTGTAGCTTGAATTTCACAGCTACCGGTGTCTTCACCAATCACAATGACACTAACTGTTCCTCTCTGCGCCCGTAGATTTCGTGGCGGTGCCCATTAAGATCTTTTTTAATGACACTGTGGAGGTGGCGTCGAAGAGTTTTGAGTTCTACAACTGTTCAGCCACCGGGAGGAGAGAGGAACACACACCGTGAGTAGTTCTGTGGGCTCCCTGTCAAAACGTACCGTGGAAACATCCCTGTGTACACAACATATTTTTTGTGCCGACAACCTTGATGGAAATGAATAGCAGCATGTGAACAAATGAGAGCGGGCTTTCTGTGTGTAAATTGTGATGCATGACTGATACTGGAATTGAATGCACCTCTTGCATTTTTAACTCTCTTTTTATTACCAACCAGAGGAAATTGCTTCAGTTTCATTTTCATTAATCAAAAAATGAAAGTCGATCTCCTACATTTATGTTTTTTCTTTCTCCTTGCTTCCTGGGCTGTTTTTTCATCCATAGGAAGCGTTTGATAAATGGGCTTTGTTTATCGGAAGTTACAGAGATATATTTTACCATAAGCAACATGGGTACTTTTTCAGGAAGTGCAAAAAAATGAAATGTTTTTAAATGAGATTGCCTACCTGCTATGTTTTCTGTGTGTGTTTTTGCGTGTGTATCGGTGCGCTTTGTGTGATCATGGCTGGTGTGTGACAGGTGTATGGCGTGTGTGGCCAGTCTGTGGAACTGTCAGTGGAACATCAAGGATCACATATGTCAGGACTTGGATGATGTCATTCAGGGTCCTCAGATAATCAAACCCAGACAGGTAAGGGTTAATACACACTGATCATATCGATTGCGTGTATGCCAAGAGTCATTAGTCATGAGCGCTTTTGTATGGAATATCAATTTGTAAGTCAGCAAACGCATGACAAGTGATCCATTGGTAATTTTTGATGAGTGTCTACTTCATGACCAAAATGCAAAAATGGAATTGCTCTGCAATGTGCGTTTTTGACCGTTGTTTTTTAATCTGTATTCAGGGGGCCAAGTGTCCCCAGTTTGAGAACCCAGACCCTGTACTCATTCCCGTCGGGTTCAAAACCATTATTAGCTTTGAGGGCATCAACGTGGATGTGTATGAGGTAAATTAATATATACTAATGTTTTATTTAATGTTCATAGGTTTATTGCTCTCAAATGATCAACCAATTAGTCATTCGGAATAACTCAGTTCAGAGGGTAACGGGGACTGGTTCGTTGTGAACCAGATGTGAAGAGCTGTTGAGTGAATGACTAGATGGCTGATATTGAAGTGTCCTCTCTGTCGTTCTGTAGGGAACGACATTTACCATCGGCACTGAGGTTATGAGGATGGTGGAGGAGGACGTCAGGTCTGAACCGGGGCCTTTTTACAGCTTCAACGGTTTTAACGTACGTCAGGCTGCTTTTTATGCTATGCCTGCCTGTAAAGCTTTCCCTCTCTCTACAAGACATGGAAGATCTTTGGACCTGATACTCTTCTGTTTGGTTACTAAACCTTGTCTTAGTTAGATATTATAGCACCCCCTCATGGACGTTATTTTGAAATCCAGAATTTTCCGTGTTTGGAAAATATTTAAAAACTCTAGTGCCAGGGACTCTTCCAGTCAGTTATTTTCAGACGTTGATTTCTTCCACTGTTGCTAATGGTCTGCCAAAGTGTGTCTGTTGAAAACTTTTCCCTGGCATGAGGAACTCACATTTTGGAAATGTGAAGTACAGTACAATTAATCACTTGTTCCACAAACTCTATTAATAATTCATTTGGTTCCTGTTCCTAGTTTTCATTCGATAAGTCACCGGAGACAAATGTTCTCTTCTACATGAAGGACAAAGAGTCGGGCAAGAAGATAGACAGCACACTGAATGGTACGTGCTACATCTCAATATGCAGTTCTGTCAACCTCCCAATGGACCAAGTCCACATAAATGGCAGTTGGGAAAGCCGTATACGATGAAGTGATAAATAATACAATGACATATCAGTACATTTAACAAAATACTCTTTTGCAATCATCTAAGTGGACTTTTCAAACCACTTCAGACGTTTAGGAGTGCTTAAAAGAAACGACGGTGAAGCCGAGGTGTTCTGAAGCATCCTTTCCCCTCTCCGCAGTGACACTGTATAATTGCTCTGTGGGCCGCGAAGACTGTAGCCTGTGTAAGAATGCTGATCCAAAGTACAGGTGTGTGTGGTGTAATGAGAGGCAGTCGTGTGTCTACGAGAAGCTGTGTATAAACCAGCAGGGTATGGAAGATCCAGCAGAAACTCAGTGTCCCGACCCCAAGATCATTGATGTGAGTAGCACCCACTGCATTCTGTCAGCTCTTAAAGTGAAACTCCAGGGTCATTATCAGAGAAGTGTTCACCAGCCAAGTTGAGGCCGAAATTAGTCCGAAATGATTAGTATTTCTTATGTCACGTAGGTGCATGTATAAAGGTTTAGTTAATTTAATTCATACAATATTTTGCACTTTTAAATAGTTTTGAGATCAGAGAGTATCTATAACTGTCTTTGAACCTGCAATAATATTGACTTTTCACTATCGGGCATTTTAACCCACCGCTTTAATAATAGTTTGCCCATTTTATCCACCTGTAGCTTCTAGCTGTTGGATTGGTTCACCATCTTTTTGTCGGCTGTTAAACAGTCTTCCCTCAAAAGAAGCCCCTTTCAATTCTAAACACTGAATGCCCTCTTTCACAGGCAGCACTGTTACATCTTGCATGTGTATGGGAGTGATTTCATAGCGCTACTCTGTAAGCTACTGTATACCGTAATCTGAAAGCTGGGTACTGTTTAGTAATCCGCAAGCTTTAAATCTTAAATCTGTTCCCCAAACCCACTTCCAGATCATTCCACGGTATGGGCCCTTAAAGGGGGGCATCTCTGTCACTATCAAGGGCTCCAACCTAGGCATCCACCAGGAGGACATCAAGGCCATCCGAGTAGTGGGCGTGCCCTGTAAACACCAGAAAGACAAATACGCCGTCTCCACCAGGTAACACACCATCTGCAACCCAAATGTTACCCTATTTCCATTATAGTGCACTACATTAGACCAGGGACCATCAGACGCACCCACAGTCAACCAATTTTTAGAGGGTGTGTTGATATTTGATTATGTTTGTAGTCCTTTTAACAAACAAGCCATTGTGTTTGGCATTCCAGATGTCACCAGAACTCTGACGCGTGTTTTTCTCCTCTTTTCAGAGTGGTGTGTGAAATTGACCCCCTGGACCCCCAAAGCACCAACCTAGGGCAGGTGGAGGTGGAGTTAGAGGGAGGGAAGCGAGGAACATCCTCGGTTTCCTTTACATTCCGGGTAACCAACCAATCACAGTTCAATCATGTCTCTTATGAGAATGTGAGGGGGAAGGTGCTTTCACCTGATTGGGTTGAGTGTTATCATCACTATTGTTATGTTTTCAATTGAACAGCTTTACAGGCGGCATATATCACAGAGCTACTTATCAGCGTGTAGTTGTAGTGTATGCTAACATCCCAATACAATGTAGTACATGAATGTTGGGCTGAATGAGCCAGCCTGGCGCTGCCACATTACACTGTTAGGTCATTCACAGGACGATAAGATGAAATGGATGTATATTATAGTTTAACAAGATGCTCCATTTCCTCCGGTGCCTAAACAGGGTACATTGGAGCAATTTGACGGTCTTTTATATATCTTGCACGGCTTAAGCTTGCCCACGGAGGGGCCGCTCCGTCTAACTGTTTACTCTGCAAATTGAAGGAAATGTGACGAGTGTGCGAGTGAATGCGTGCTTGCAATTTAAATATGAGACAGGAATAAATATGAGTTTTTTTTCCCACTGACCCTGATTCTCCAGGACCCCGAGGCCCAGTCAGTGTATCCTGCCAAGGGCCCGAAGGCCGGCGGAACGGTCATTACCATTTTGGGCTCCAACCTGGAAACAGCCACCAGGGAGGACATCACCGTCACTGTCGAAGGGGTGCCGTGTGCTGTGTAAGTTTTGTGGGCATGGCATTCTGGGAAAGGCAGCCGTGTTGCACTGATTATGGCGGCAGAGGTGTCTAGAGCATTCTGCCAGTAACCAAAACGTGCTGGTTCAAATTCCTACTGCTCCCATAAATCACTCTGGGTAAGAGCATCTGCTGAATAACTAAAATATACATCTGGAGGCGAGTACTGTTTGTGTTCCGTTTCAGCAAACTGTTTGGTATGATAACTTGCAAAAGAGAAAGTGCTGTGAGCTAAAGTTTAATACTGAACTAACAGGAAGTTCGGGTGTGCACTTGAAATTCAACTCGTAGAAAAAAACATTCAGGGATGGATATTGTTAACAGCAAGGAGAGTTAATTCCCTAAGATGCCATGGTTTTGCCATGTGAGTCTCATGTGCCCTGAGTTGTACCCCAGTTGACCCCTGGTACTGAATGCTGTTTGTCCCTTATTGTCCCTGGGTGTGACCTTCTTGGCAGGGAGACGTTTGGTGCATCTATCACCTGCAGGATGGGAGAGTACCGGGCTGAAAAGGTCCCATCTGACCTTCTCTCAGTGACAATGAAGTACGGGAAGAGCACGACCACAGTGGTGCCCGCAGCCTTCCAGTTTCTGGAGAATCCCACCATCCAGGAACACCAGCCCAAGGGAAGCTTCGTGTGGTGAGTCCCAGTCCTCCAGACGGGAATATTCTACACTGTCTCATGTCACCACGTAAACACTGACAAGCTGCCCGAGATAGACTTGTAAGTAGTCGGACACAATTGCTTTGTCACGTCATTCTTGTCCGACTCCTTGTGTGCAGGTCGGGCACCTGTAAATTCAATCATGGTGGTATATTTGCCGATTTTGTAATGCTCCTGTGTAGAGGTCGACCGATATGGGTTTTCTCAGACCGATGCCGATCTTTTGAAATCAGGGTCGGCCGATGGCCGATATCTGCTGCCGATTATTTTGGGCCGATATTTGCTTGTTTGTAACCTCTATTTGAAAGATAAAAATCTAACACTAAATAGTACTTAAGATACAACAAATTTCTCAACAAAAATATTTATTGAAAACTTGAACACCAATCTGCACTTGTATACTTACATTAAACATGTATAATGTAAAAACATATATTGTATACATAAACAAAATGGGTAAGGACTAAGAAAAAAAATAACTTCACTTTGACAAATAAACGTTTAAATGAAAAAATAAAGTTTTGTGCACTTAGCAGCATTTATCCAACATCTGAGAACAACAAAATAAATTGACCATTTTAACAATAGTAGCAACCAGCAGCTTTTCTTTGTTTTAGGTCTGAATAAAAATGTATACACTAACACTTGAACACAAACAATCTTAATGGAGCTTCACTTCTGCTACTTAATCATTTAAAATAAAAAAGTCTTGAAGTTACTAAGTGAATAAAAAGTTAGCAGCATTAAATAATCTACTTAAGTGCAATTGACTTAGCAGCGCCATCTCCTCATTTCTGAGGGAAGGAACATTTTTAAACAACAATACACAAAGAAATGTGCATAATATCATACTTAGTTTTGACTGACTTTGAGGCACCATAGCTCCGGCTGTGTTTATCCCACAGAGATGAGCCACCACTTATTATTTTTGTCTGTTATTTTCCCCTTTCCAACGGTACCAAGCTTTAGTTGCTAGCATGTAGGGTTTGCGAGATAATCGCCCACCAGAGCGTCAATTGACTTTGAAGGGTTAATCGGCTTGATATTGCCCGATGCCGATTATGTAAAAAATGACCAAAAATCGGCCGATTAATCTGCGTACCGATAAATCGGTCGACCTCTACTCCTGTGTATGCACTGACTTAAGCCTTCCATGCAGAATTAACAATGTGATAGCAATCGGTCGGCTTGGCAACACATGCTTGGAGGAAGCATGAGATAAACCTTCACAAAATCCCGCACCTGAGAGGGGATTCTGACAAGACAAGGCTTAAAGGGGAATTGGAGGGGGGTCATGATAGACAGTGGTTCGAGCCTGACTATGGCTCGAACCAATTTCAGAAGAGAAATTGTGTAATATTCCCATACATGAGCTGACTAAAGGCTTCCATGTTAGATGAGCAGTGCAAAAAGAAGTGGTGACATGTGGCTGGATGAACCACACCTGGAGCTTTGCAAATGTAAATGCAATTGTTCAGGAACATCTTGAAAAATCTAAATAGGCCCTAAGCTTCCGACTCTGGACAATACATGTCCCTATTAACTGGTTCCCTCTACATACCTGTCTCCCTCTGATTCCTACTGTCTTGTCATTAAAAATATTTAAAAAAACAAAAAAAATAATGGTGCCACCTGTGAAATAAAATAATGAAAGCTTTTCTGGAGTCTAATTTCATTACATTCAGTAATCCTAACCTAGCTCTCTCCAGTTAGGAGTGTGAATATAGCATCTCTTCTGCAGGGGAAATTTGGGTTAAAACCCCACCTTCTCAGTTGTTGGTGATGTTGTTTCAGTGGCGGGAGGTCCATTATGGTGACTGGCTCTGGGTTTGAACTTATCCAGCAAGCTAAGATCAAGGTCAACGCCTCAGACAACACAGGTTTCACTGAGGTACGGCTCCGCAATCTCCTATTTTCTACCTCTCTCTCTCTTCATTGCCCTCTCTCTGTTCCTGCCTCTTTCCCTCTATCACTTCATCTGTCAATCAGCCCAGATTTGCTCCAGTTCAGCCATAAGCCATCCCTCCATCGCAGAGTCCCTTTGGAATGTTACGTGCTCCTCATAAACCAACATTCCGAAATGGAAGAGATGCCATAAGCCTGCATTACTGCCTCATCCTGTTAGCTTCCTTATACACCATATTTCCTTAAACCTGGAAGATTGCCGTAAAAGCTCTGATTCACCCAGAAATAATCAAGCGAGTTGGACTTACTGTCACACAGTGGAACCAGAGCTGCTGTAGGGGCCTCGCCGACGCAGAGTCCTGGCCCTGATGCCTTGGGAAGGATAAGCAGAGATTTGATTCATTTCATTTAAAGGCTGAATTTAATACTGGAATTAAGGTTCCTGCAGATTACGTGGTGAGGCTAGGCAGCTCCTCACCCCTGGGTGGCAGGGACTCGGGGCCCCACAAAATGCTGCCTGATAAAAGTTCACTTCTTAAAGACCTTGGCTGGAATCCTAATCTTTCCGTGGTAATATGCTGTAAATTCTCAATTAAACATGTAATATGGCCTGCAGTGGTGGCTTCACCCTAGAGAAATTATCAGGAACTGGTATGTGTAGCGTGTGCTTAATTTGTTCATCTGTATCCCCCCCACTCCCCCAACAGTATCTGAAGCCGTCTGAGAGTAAGAACGACACCGTTCTTCAATTCCTCTCCCCGGTCGTGAACAGTTCCTACGAGACCTCGGCGTTCAGGACCTTTGTCCTGCTGGACAACTATGAGAGGGAGCTCACGCCCTTTGATTACTACCCAGACCCTGAATTCAACGTTGTCACCAAGCCCATCATCATCACCGGGACTTCCATCATCTCCGTCACCGTGAGTAGCAACGCACAACTGGTCCATAAAATGACCATGTAGTCAGTTGTTCCCATTCAGTTTCCATGTTATGTAACCTGGGTTCTAGTTGTTTTCTTTAAGTGTCTTCCTGTGTCCCCTCTAGGGCCGGGGCTTCTCCAGGGCCATGACAGCCAAAGAGGCCCAGGCATTTGTAGGTGACGTCCAATGCTTCGTCAACACTCTGCAGGATAACAAGCTGTTCCTGGACCCCCCCTCCAGCCATCCACAAGCCCGGTCCAAACGGCAGCGTAGACGCCGAGACACCAGCGCCAACTCCCTGGACCTGCTGGTCAGAACACTCACACACACAGATGTATCACTGTGGTCACACAGATGTATCACTCTCACCCAAACAATGGATCTCTCTTGACTATCTTATAACTTATCTACAGTTACTAAAAGATAGTGGTGCAACGGATCGTCATTGATCCGTGATCCGTTCGGATCAATATCTTCGGTTCGGGACACACGTGATCCGCGGATTGATTACTGAAATAAAAAAGTTTTGCGCATGTTCAGTCCGCTCACAGCATGGTCATGGCGAGCGGAGAAACGGAGGAGCTTGGACGTCCCGCGTCATTTAAATCCCCTGTATGGGTGA